>CAEGAD010065775.1:0-233946 GCA_903067055.1 Poeciliopsis paucimaculata
GCTTTCTCCTTTTGCAAAAGCTTTTATAAAATTCACTTACGTTGTCTGTTTGTTCTTTTATGCAGATTCATAAGTACTTATCATTTTGGTGCCATGACCCGGATCATTGGATATTGTTCTGTATCGTCAAAGTTGTTCAAAACTTTTGGCTGTCTGTTCTGCCTTAGATTATATGAATGTCCCTGATTGCTGGGACCTGCGCTTTCTTTCTCAGGAAAGAAAGTAGACAGGAAGAGGGGGGTAAAGTTTAGTTGGAGTGAGAACTGACAGTGGATCTGCGGTCAGCTCAGCTGATGGGGATTTTGCAGGAGTGAGAGTTGGAGGAGTGAGAGTTGAAGGAGCTGAGGGGAGCGCTGCCTGCGCGTGCAGAGGAGGGGCCTGCACCGCACCTAGTATGGGCTTGTTATCTTCTGGCTTTACAAACAAAGTAGTGGCTTCCTCACTTTTACTCCTTTTATCTTTGTTTTTTCTAATTTGTTCTCTTCTTTCTATAGTTGCATCTAACCATTGTTTAGCACATTTCAGCTCTTAGGGGATCTGAACCCGACTCCCTTTCGATCGGCCGGGGGCGATAGAGGCCATCGCCCCGCGCTTCCGAATGGCGTTCGCCCATCCCTTAGGACCGACTGACCCATGTTCAACTGCTGTTCACATGGAAACACAGAAAGAAAAGGCCTCAAAGTAAGTTTATACATTTTAGCAGAGGAAGAGAATACTTTAATTAAAAATCACAATATAATGCTGGGTTAATGNTTAATGATCTAGGTTAATGGTCTAACATAATAATAATAAATGTTGAATAATAAATGTTGAATGTAAGAATGATAACACAGAAAAATCCTAACACTCATCAGATACTCTCACACCAGTCGAGGGAGTTTAGCGATGCTTTTGACCTGTTCTGGTTTCAGCCTGGTGCAATTATTTAACAACGTGAATTGATTTAAAAGCAGGACTTCACTGTCCCGACTTGGCCAGGTATCCAAGGAGCAGCTTTTTATTTTGGGTTCTTCTATGGCTTTTCTGACTTGAGGCGTCCCTCAGGGCTCTATTCTTGGTCCACTGCTTTATGAACCTTACTACTTTTAGTACGTAGCACTAAAAGTAGTGGATATTCTGATCCACAATTTTGCTGATAATTATTCTGATCTGTTTGCCAGTTGAGCAAGATAATCACTCTTGAACTGTCTGGATTATATTAAAACTAGGTAGAAAAGGAAATGACAATCCTGACCCTTTGCTGTCAGAAAAATGTTTTACTTTAAATTATACACTCTGCTGTGAAATCCAGTTTTTCCCAGTTAAGAGAAATTACCAGGATGACATCATATCTTCCAACCAAAGATCTTGAAAAAGTGATTCATGCTGTTATTAACTCTTGGTTGGATTCTTGTAATTCATCGTTTGTTGGGTTAGATAAATCATCTCTGCATCGCCTACACACCAACCAAGGTACTAAAAGAATCTGGTTCTGGCTTCCTATTGGTTTAGGACTGACTGTAACATTTTATTGCTTCATTTTAAGGCCTTATATTCCTGTGACAATAACATCCAGTAAGAGCACCAACCAGTCTTTGAGACTTTTAAATCTTTGCTTGCAATATTCAGTTTATGGTGATTATAAATTTGCATTTTGTTTAGACTTTATTTTGAAATATGGATTTCAGTAGTTTTATGCAATATTTGAATCTTTGTGGTTCCTGTGTTGTTTTCGATCACTTTAACAAAGGTTTTTTTTTATCTGAGGGGGAGAATTTGGGTCACATGTTTAAAATAAGATCCTCGTGATGATTTACAGTTTGATTTAGAAACAGGGTGAAGTTTATGGAACTGATTCTACTCTAAACCAGCAGCAAAACATCTGGATCAAATCATATTCAATTCCAGTTATAGCTAGAAACATTTTTTATTATGATGAAAATAATGATTTATTGCTAATTCAATAACTTCCAATATTATGAAAACCCAAAAACTAGCACTAATGTTCAGATTATTACGTTTTAATCAGTTTTGGATATTAAAAATGTTTTCCAGTGTTAAATATTCTCTAGAAATTAAAGTTTTTTCATCTTTGAGTGTGTGCTTGCATTAATATCCCATTACTATGATTATTATTATAGTTGATAATTGTCTCAGAATGACAATATTAGTATTTATGTCACAATAGTTTCTGGGATAATTTATCCTCCCGCATCATGACAGCTAATGACGCACACCTGCAACCACAAAGTTACCTGAAAAAGAAACGTATAGGTGTTATTGTCACTTTTTATCATTATCACAATAATAATAATTACAGTTTTTACTTATTTCAGTTAACAAAAATGTCTTCTCAATTTCAGTTTTTGTTATTTCTAGGTAACTATGACACAAACAACTGTTAAATACAGAAAATGCCATTTTCTACCACTGTTATGGCGCCCCCTCTAGCGTAGCGCCCCTTTGTGTCGCATATAGAGCACACATGCTTTTTTTGCACCATGGTCACACAGATATTGTGTTAAAATACGTCCAACTCCCAGCTCCATTTATTTCCTTGCAGGGCCAGACAGTATTAAATACATCTGTAATCAGTGCAGAAATTTATAGTTTTAGTGATCACTTAGAGATGAAGGAGAACAGAAAACCGTTTTAAATGCCACATTCATCATGATTTCCATGTAAAAATGAATCACATGCACAGACGCAAAGCCTGAGAGGGCGAGGCGACCTGAATCCGAAACCCCAACCAGGTGGCGCTTTCAGAGAGCAGCGGGGCTCTGTGCAGTGGCAGCAGCCCAGCGAGGCGCTGCGTGGATGGAAACAGCGCTCACTGCAGGAGGGACGGCTCGGAGGGAGTCAGAAACCAACTGCCATGTGTCAGATGTTCCATCAAAGAGGCTCCAGTCGACCGCATGTTTATCTGAGTGAAAACGTGACCAGATTAAAAGGTCGCGGTCGACGTGGAGGACAGAAAAACTCACAGGAACAGATTGGTGACTTTCTGACGTGAATGCAGAAAGTATCCACAACATCATAGCTTAGTTTTATTTTGTTGTTTTGATTGTCTAGGGTTTTTAAAGAGCGTGTTTGCTAGTTTTTATAAGTTATAGACGCGCACGAGGCAGGTCATTGTTTACGTTCGGAAATGTCGCGCATGCGCCCAACGATGCAGTAGAATAATTCTAACAAAATAAAACGCAGAGATTTTGTATTATTAATTTAGTGCAACAGTAGAAAAACCTCTTAAGAACAACTTAAAACCATTCGTATTTATCTTTTTCTCCACAACGCCATGCCGTTGCTGTGGCTTCAAGCTAACATAACTAGCTGACCTATTTAAAACTTTTCTCTGTTCTGCCTTTGGGCCTTATTATTCTGTTATATTGTCTTGTAAATATTAGTTTAAAGATATTTAACTTTAGCGCATGTTAAAATATTAGACTGATCATGATTATTTTGAGTGGGCCTCAATTTAGGTTAGATTTAATCAATATATAATTTAATCTGTAGAACAGTTTTCTTAAATATAATGATCACCGTTTGACTAAAACGTGTCTATGCCGCAGTTTTTTTTTTATATTAGATCACATTCTTAAGAAGCATAAGTCATATATTCCTTTGAAAAATGTCTCAGTTCATAACAACCAAAGAAATAGAAAACTAATCAGAAAATACTGAGTGCAGTAGATGTTTTAGTAATGAAGCTGTTCATGTCTGTTTTATTTGAGTTTGAAGATGTGATATGAATCGTGTGTTAATTTTTATAATCAAAATCTGCTGTTGGATGCACAGGGTCAGAGGAGAGGTCAGAGGAGAGATCAGGAGAGGTCAGAGGAGAACTCTGTGTGGTTGAGGAACCAGTTTGGAAGAATGAAAAACAGACAGCTGATAAACTTCGGTCCTACTTTCTTTGAACAAAATGTTTCTCTATGAAATGAACATCTATTGTTCATGCTTGTTTGGACAGACAGGAACAATGTCTGTCCAAAGACATTGTTCATGTCCTCATGTGAAGACATGAACATGTGATCACCCTTGTAGGTGATCCCTTGGTACTACCTGCATGGTCTCTGGCGTACAAACAGCAACACGTCATTACGGGCTGCTGGAGTCCACCTCTAAACTGCACGTTAAAACGCATGAGACAGTAGATACACGTCCTTATGAGCTAAACCAGCTGGTCAGATCACTGGGGTGGAACTGTTAATCCTGTCTACAACAGCGTTTGATTGTTTGAATAAACTCTGGTTATTCAAACAGTGGTTCTTCTTGTGGTTTCGCTTTTACACATGACATTAACAGACCTGGGGAGACGAGATACCAACAAGCAACAGGTGGAAAATATCTCGTTCTCTACAATATTAAGCACTGTGTCCCTTTTTCTTTTATATCTCATACATTTAAGATCTTGAACGTTAAAATATTAGCTTAGCTGGAGGGTGTGACGTCATGTTGCAACAAGCAATAGCTTCAGTTTTCTCTATACTTTGGTTAATTTTTAGATGCAGAAGCCAAAAAGGTCATTGTGATAATGTATTGGGTAATGAATACTCAAAAGAAGATACCATTTTCAAAAAAAATTATTAAATTATTGTTTATCCCAACTTTTGCCACCGCCATTTTGTAGACGAGCAGGTGGAGAACGGAGTACCGTAATTTAGTGACAGCTGGCGTAAACTGCTTGTGTGAGGGGGAAAAAAACTCATTAATTTGAAAGACTAACAAATAAATTCATAAACAAAATACATTACATCTATAATTTCAGTATGTTTTAGTTGCATAAACGCACAATACCAGTTTCTTAGAGATTTTTTTCCCTATAACTACCAGATGAAGCTTTTATTTCAATTTCTGTTCCTCCTACAGAGAAATACACGCGAAAACATCCATTTTATTCTGCAGAATGTAGGGAATATTGTTTATGTTCTAAAAAATTGATCCAGATATTGGGAAATGTGTCAGATGTGATCGTCCTGGAAACCTGACAATTTAAACTGCAAACCACAAACTTAAATACGACAAGCAGAAAACATCTGCTGAAGTCTCACTTCTTCATTCCCTTCATAAAAGCGGAACAAAATGTCCTGACGGTTTAATTTAAGGCAACACGTGGAAACTACATGCCTCAACGTTATTTTGCTTGATAAAAGTCAGTGTTCAGACGTGGCGTAAACAGATTGAACAGATAAAGCAACAGAGGTTAAAACCAGATCTAAAAGCCAAGTGACAGAAAACTTGGATCAGTGAGTTTTTAAAGGAAATTAAACGGTAAACCAATTAAAGGGGACAGCTGAAGTTATGTTACACTAATAATAATAATATAGGAACATATTCCAGGCTGTTGCATGTGTTTAAAGGCTGCACACAAAGCAACAAGCATAGAGGAAGATCACGACTGAATGGCAGCAGAGGAAGAGGGGCTTCTGGGTCCAAACTGACGGGATAACATGCAGCAGAGCATTCTGGGATTTGTAGTGGTTGTTGTGCATGAGCTGTAGATTGACCACAATAAAAAATCTGCAAAATATGCTAATTGTTTAACAGATTAATCGTCAGAATAAATTGATAGATTAATAGACACCTAATATAATTTTTAGCTGCAGCTTCATTTGAACTTTTAAAACAGGCAGCATTCAGGTATTCATAAATTTCAGCTGTTTGTGTTTTTCGGTGGTTGTCCTCCTTAATCCGCTCCGATCCCGGGTTCAGTGTGGACATGAAAATGTTTGTTTGGCCAAATTTTCTGCACTTATAAACCATGAAGGAAAAAATAAAGGCACACAAACACTACAAACCCAGAGATCCTTCAGCTTCTTTATGGAAATCTGGTAATCGTGTAATGTACAAAGACGGGAGGACATGCAAAAACAACATGCAAATAATAATAATTTATTTTTATTTAAAGCGTGCCACGAAAGTGAAGGACTGACGGCAGAAAAAGCACGAATCAGCAAATTTCAACAGCACATAAACGGCTCCTAAAGTGCTGCTGTTTATAGCTATAAATATGTTAAAAATGTGAAAATATTAGGAAGACTTATCAAAATAAGAATACATTTACACAGATCTAACAGTTTTATCATTTTAAAAACCTTCCAGAAGGTTAGGATAGCTCTACGGTCTACACAAAACATGTAGATTACTATTTTTTGCTCAAAATCGTTCTTAGGTAATAAGATTTTAACTGTTTTAGGGAATCTTGTCACTTTAAAACCCACGACCCCCAACTCAGCGTTTACATTTGGACTAGAAAGTATCTGCAAACAGATCCCAATTATACTGCCACACATCTTTGAAAAGCAGAAGTAGAGCCTCTTGCACAACCAACAAGAATGCAGTGAGTGAGTCAACAATAAAAACACTTTTCTTTTCCAGAAGCCATTGTACAGCGGTAACAAAACCAGCTAACCAGAACTTGACTTCAGTGCCACTTTCTCTCAATGTTTTTAGATATTTATTTTTAAGATAAATATCTAAAAATTTATGGGACAACGTTTTTCTATTTTAGTAAAAACATTTGAATATGCAGCATTTCTTGCAAAATATTACGACCAGATTGAATTAGTGCAAATATGGGAGGTAAAACCAGCTGACCAAACGTGTTGGTGCTCCTTCTTGGGTTGCTAGGCAACGGGTGGGTTGAACTCTGCCAGGGTTGCTAGGCAATGGGCTGGGCACAGCTGGGAATAACGGAGGAATGCGAAGCTGGTTTTACAGTTAGGAAGAGATATAAAGACCCAAACCACTCCCTTAAAAGAACTGCTCAATGTTTCCTTACAGGAATAACCTGCAACATTATTATTGTTATTTGAACCACAACAGCGTCTGTAAAGCCAAAAAGGCAGGGGATTTATTTTGTGGGCGACTCGAAGTGTCTGAGCTGGTTCTTCTTCATTTCGCAGGAGCTCAGACGTCTGCGAGGTTTCTCAGAGAAAGAGGAAATCTGTCCGTTTGTGAAAAAGCAGCAGACGGCAGTGGAAACTCCCTCAGAAACACTTGGGCGAGTATAGAACAATGAAGAAGAAAACAACAGCAAAAAAATAAGCTCTGAATTTGACGTTTGGTTCTGTTTCTGTGGAACTAAGATGCGTTTAGCTTCGAGGTGGTGAAATGTTTCTAGTTGATGCTCTGAGCGGAAATAAGTCAGCACTGAGACGTTTCTTGTAGCAAAGAAGAAATGTTGGGGGGAAAAAACTTCCATCTGTGGCGGTCAGTTTTTTTTAACGAGACGGAAAACATCATTAAACACACAAATCCTGTAATTTTCTGCAGTTCTGCAAAATAAACTCCCCAAGGCAGAATATGCAACTTTACGAAACCTGACTGAGGAATATTTCAATTAATAGAGCCGTAAAAACGAAAAACGTTGGTCTGAACTTTCCAAAAACTGATTTTAATGAGACACTTTCTCCTTTTCTTCAATGTGAGATCACTTTATGACATACAGCCGGTGTGAATTTCTAAATATTTTATATAAATTCAAAGTTATTTAAAGTGAACTCTTATTATTAGGTCTTATTTTTAAACATAGTCCAGTGTTTTCCAACTGGGTGATTTAAAAACGTATTTCCTCAAAGACAGACTATTTTAACTGTCAGTTACAAATCTGTTAGATTCACATTACCTCCAAGTTTTTCCTAAGAACGGATCATTGACTAAAAATAGATGCAGCAACAAACCATGACAGGTCCTCTACCGTGTTTAAGTCTCATAAAGAGAACAGTGTTGCAACTAATGAGTATTTTAGTAACTGATTAATCGATTATTCTGATGATTAATCGGATAAAGAAATGCCAAATTCTTCAAACTTTTCATTCAATATTAGAGGTGCATTAAAAGACGCAAACAGACAATTCAATTCCTTTTTCAATTAAGAAAATAAACATTTTATTGCCTAAAACGCAGTAAAATTTGAACTTGGTGAAGTTAAAACATATTTATACAGGAAGGCTTTTTTATGTCAATGTAAAATATATGTATTTTTGTGCAGTTTTTGCTCAATTAAAACTCTGAATATGTTGGGATTTTTCAGAAAATAGTTTTTTTTTTAATCGGAATATTTTATTTAACAATTAATCAATTAGTAAATTTGTTGACGATTATTTCAATAAACGATTAATCCCGATTAATTGTTTCAGCCATAAAACAGAATTTTTGTTTTTTAATTCTGAAATTTCTTTTTCCTGCAGAAGAGGATTAGGACTACTGAAAAAAAAAAGAATTATTACCTTATTCTAAGAATTCTAAGGAAAGTTAAATTTCCTTAGAATTTTAACTTTTTAAGTAAAAGTCAGACTTTTTTCCAGGATTCAAACCTTTTCCCCCTCAGTATTCTGACGTTTGGTAGAATATGACCTTTTATTGCAGAATTTTGACTTTTGTTCTTGAGATTTCAGATTTTTTCCCCCACATAATTTTGACTTTTTTTCCTCAATATTCTGACTTTTGTTCTTCATAATTCCGACTTTTTAAAATAAAATTCAAATTTCTTCTCAGAATTTGAACTTTTTTTCCCACAGAATTCCGACAGTTTTTTCTCTCAATATTCTGACTTTTCATAGAATTTGACATTTTTTGCAGAATTCTGATTTTTCCTCATAATTCCGACTTTTAAAAAAATAAAATTCTGACTTTTTCTCAGAATTTGAACTTTTTTTTCCTCAGAATTTTGACTTTAACCTTCTAAGATCAAAAATCACAGTTCCTGTTTTTCAGTGGCTCTAATTGTCTTCCATACTTTCTGCATCCTTGTTTTCAAACAGAACCAGTACCAGAACGGTACTCCGCTGTGTGTTGGATATATCTGTTGTTGCCAAAGCAAATGGGAGCAAAACGGTTTCAGATGTTGGGGAGGAAATGACAGGACGATGAGGAAACTGGGATTAATCACCCCTGATAGATCCAGAACCGCGTCCCTGCAGGGCTGCCGGGTCCCGGATCCCAGAGCAGGACATGCTGGAAGTTCAGAGACTCCACCGTGACGTTGACCGGTGCCGGAAGGGAAGCGAGAGCTGCGGAGAACCGGCGGAGAAACACTTGAGTAAAGGTAAGAAGAAGAGCAGTTCCACCTGGATGACGCGCTTTCCTCACCTGGAGGGAGCAGAAGAATCAGGAACATGAGAGGAAATGCGTTCATTCTTCAGGGATCCGACAAGATCCGGTCATCAGGAAGACGTTCACAAAGAGAGCCGGCAGCTGATTTCACGATCACATCCTGAGGATTAAAACGGTCCGAGAGTTCGCAGAGACTTTCACCCTCATGTTTACTGGAGAACCGGGTCCCAGTTACAACCAGAACCGAGAGTCAAATATCTGCTTTAAGTGGGAACGAAACCACGGAGGTCACGTGTTCCCACGGGGCGCGTCATCAAACTCAGAAAGAAAAACGAAATCTTGGTTCAATAACAACTGGAGCCGCTCCTGAGTGACGAAAGCACGAGCTGTCCAATGCCAGTCACACGCCTGCTTCCGGGCACGCCTTCAAAATAAAAGCTCGTATCAGTTGTGAAAGGTCACATCAGCCTTCAGAATAAAAGTCTGCACTCAAAATCTTTAGAGAAAAGTCAAACTTTTAAAGTTTTGTTAGTTTATTTGAAAAGTAGGACAGTATGACAGAGCCATAAAAAGACTAAATAATAAAACAAAACAAAAAAAACTCAAAAATTTCCTGTAATTTTCTAGACAATTTCTGAGATTAATCTAAAAATATCAGGTTTTGTTTTTTTGTGGAAATGTACTTTGTTTTGGAAAAAAAAAAACCTAATACAACGTCATAGAAATGTGACGTTTTTGCTTCTAAAGGCAATACAAGAAGAGCTGAATAAAGATTTTTTTTTTTAATTAGGAGAATAAAGTAAATAAAATAATAAGAATAAAATAATCATCAGGTTAAAGTCGTAAAATTACAAGAAAAATGTTTTTTTAATAATTTGTTAAATTTAGCCAGATCTGACGTTTTGTCGCTCACAATCATTTGAAAGTTTGAAACGATTCAAAGTTATTATCTACAGTTGATCATAATTTGATGCCGACGTGTTAAAAATATTATTTAATTCCTTTAAAAACCGAATCCGAAGCATAACTACAAACGTTTCTCATTTTACTATTATAATTTATAACATTACTTCTTCTTTCTGTTAGTATACAACCTTATTCCGGCAATTGTTTGACTTTGTTCTAATTTTATCAAACCACATCACATGTGTACAAACTGAAGGCCCGTGGGCCAAATCCGGTCCCCCAAAGCTATTTCAGGGCCACAGAAATTTAGCTTCAAGATGACGGTTATTTGCTTAAATGGTATTTTATCAGCCAAATCAAATCTGTTTTTATTTGTATAATGCTAAATGACATCAATGTGGAAAAAAAGATAAGTAGTACTGTCATTAAAAGTTTAAATGTTTGTTTTAATATTCAAGCTGCCTTTTCATTACATCCATAATCTTGATTCAGCTAAAGCAGAAAATAATGACTAAAATACAACTTTGATTCTTTAATTTAGCTTTATGACAAATGTATTTTATCTCACAGGTATTTTTAGATATTTTATTCCAAAGGTTTTGCAGATTTATGGCCATAAGCAGGTTTGACCCTTTTACTCATAAAGTTTAATGACTCGTCACATGAAGCGTTAAATATTAACCAACGCCATAAACCTTATCATAAGACATTAACTGAAAATACAAAGCATAAAATCCAAACGCAAAACAGAAATAATTAAAATGGAAAATGGAAATGCCTTGACGATAATTTTATTGTTACAAATACTCCTTAAGAATCTGTTTTGGTTTAAATTCAGTTTTATTTCTGCAGGTTTTATGAGTGTCTAAAGTCTTTTGTCATGTGGGAAAAAATGTCTACATATAACTTTAAAAAAATAAACTGTAATCATTAAAGTTTGCTCTGCACATTTTTCTTACATGTTCAACAATAAATTAAAAATGCAAGACTTTACGTAGCCAGATATTTAGCAGGAAACATAAAAATTATTTTAGACACAAAACTTAGAAATGGTTTTTCATGTTTGCTTTTTGAAATGAAATGCAAACTGATTGCAAGTTGTTATTATTTTTTATCAGCAATAACAACACATGTGTGACTCTTCTGTTGAAAAAACTTGCTTTGTTTATTAAGTAAATTAAATTAATTTCTTTAAAAAAATCATTACTGAAATGATGTTGGTGTTTTTTCTATGGACATTTTTAAATGTAAAATATTGGTTACAAAAAAAACATTTATTATTAAAAGGAGATTTTAATTTGTCTGCAATAATTTTCCAGGAGGTTATGAAGTTATTTAAATAAGAAAAAATAAATAAATACATACAAATATTTGTAACATGTGATAAAAGTTTAGAAAACAACAAACACACAAAAATGAAAGTGAATATTTATCTTTTTTTCAGTGTTTGTTGTTATTTTAACACGTGGCTAAGTGACAGATTGTGTTCTTGTGGTTTTCTTTTGAGGTCATGACTGATTATGTTTCTTGATTATAACTTATTTACTGCCCCCTGGTGGCGCCAGCCGTCCACTGCAGGCTAGAATAACAAGGATTTCATTTTTTTTTAATGAGGGTGCGCCCCCTGCTGTTCAATGGCGGGAGTAAAGCGTTTGTTTCCCAAGATTGAAAGAAATCAGTCTGTTTTTAATCTTAGAAAAACAGTAATGTTTGAACTTTATTAAAAAATCTAGAATCAAAACATCTTTTCAGTTTATTTTGGTTTTAATTACCAGTACTGCTTTCCAGAGTTTGTTTGTTTTTGATTGTTTTTTAGTATTTTGCAACTTCTTGAGATCATGAAGCCTCCTATGTATAGAGGCCAAAATGTGCCACAACTTAATAACACAGAAATAAGTTGACTTATTTATAAGTTAAATCTTTTTTTTTTTTTTAAAGAGATTAATGCTTTATATGAACAAGTCCAAAAATTAAAATATTTTAGGTTGACATTTAAATAAAAATATGATTAGCAAAAGTTTCATTTTCAAGAAGAATGTGCGATTAATCCAGCTAAAGCTGCATGTTACAAAAAAGATGAGAAAATATTTGAAAAAAAAAACAAAGAGGTTTCTGAACTCCAAAAATCAAAACTTTGCGAGAAAAAATTCTGCAATTTTGAGATTAATTTCAGAAAATGTAAAAGATTTTGGAAATTTTCTGAATTTCAGAAGTAAAAATATTCTCAAATCAATCTCAAAATTTCTATCCAATTTTTGACTTTTAGAGCTCAGAAAGTTTCTAGATTTTTCTAGAAAATTTCTGATATTAATCTAAGAATATTTTAGTTTTTTGGGAAAAATTTATAAATGTCTTTCTGTTTCCTTGACCTACGCCATTTCCATGGCAACACAACAAGGCATAAAAATAAATGATTAAAGGAAGACAATCAGTTTTATTTGCTAAAAAAATAAAACTGATTTTATTTGTTTTATTTGTTAAACAAATATAACTGATTTTATTTGTTTTATTTGCTAAACAAATAAAACATTTATTACCAGCAAAGTGAGACTGTTCCTGCAAATATAACCAAGCTCTACCTAAACTTCACTAAATCATACAAACATGCACCCAACCGGTCTGTGATGTTAAAACTGACCACTGATGTTATTTTATTTTTGATAATTCCTCCATGTTCTTGTCCTTTTTTCATGATGGAGACCAAAAAATAATAACTTTTTTCACCCACCTCTTTGTTCCAAACAGCTCAGAAACTTCACTTTGTTTTAAAACAACCAAGAAATCTTATTGTGTTGTTGTTCTGTTGTGTTATTGTTCTGTGTTGTGTTGTTGTTCTGTATTGTGTTATTGTTCTGTGTTGTGTTGTTCTATGTTGTGTTATTGTTCTGTGTTGTGTTGTTGTTCTGTGTTGTGTTGTCGTTCTGTGTTGTGTTATTGTTCTGTGTTGTGTTGTTCTGTATTGTGTTATTGTTCTGTGTTGTGTTGTTCTGTGTTGTGTTGTCGTTCTGTGTTGTGTTATTGTTCTGTGTTGTGTTGTTCTGTGTTGTGTTATTGTTCTGTGTTGTGTTGTTGTTCTGTGTTGTGTTATTGTTCTGTTGTGTTGTTGTTCTTTGTTGTGTTGTGTTGTTGTTCTTTGTTGTGTTGTTGTTCTGTGTTGTGTTGTTGTTCTGTGTTGTGTTGTTCTATGTTGTGTTGTTGTTCTGTGTTGTGTTGTCGTTCTGTGTTGTGTTGTTGTTCTGTATTGTGTTATTGTTCTGTGTTGTGTTGTTCTGTGTTGTGTTGTTGTTCTGTGTTGTGTTGTTGTTCTGTGTTGTTGTTCTGTATTGTGTTATTGTTCTGTGTTGTGTTGTTCTATGTTGTGTTATTGTTCTGTGTTGTGTTGTTCTATGTTGTGTTATTGTTCTGTCTTGTGTTATTGTTCTGTGTTTTGTTGTTGTTCTGGATTTCCTCCACTGCGGCGGACAGGAAGTTGGCTTAAGGGAATAATGACAGCTGTGAGCTGCAGATGGATTCGTTTAACGTGAAACGGGAACTAAATGTTTCTGAAGGGAGAAGTTTTTTACCCAGAAGAAAACAGGAAGTTTTTAAACCGGACCTACTATTCCAAACTCACATCTTGCACATTTAGTTTCTACTGCGTCTAAAAGCCGACCAACCCGTTTTGGGGGCAATAAGTTAATGATCTTTGATGACTGGAAATGAGGCGTTTCAAATCGAGGAGCGCTGCACCGTTACCTAGCAACCCAGGCAGAGTTCTAACGTTACTTAGCAACCCAGGCAGCGTTCTAACGTTACCTAGCAACCAAAGCGACGCTTTATGGGCTCAAAATGGCTGCTGGAAATGTGAAGTGTTTTGTTTTTGACTTACCATTAAGAAGCTTCTTGATGTTTTCTTGTTTGCAGCCATTTTCAGGTGCGAGTTGAGGTGGGGGGCGTGGCCAGAGGCAGCAGCTAAATCTGCATTTAAAGAGACAAGAGGCCTCAAAACAAATAGGCAAAAAATTACTAGAATAAAATGTAATAATCTAAGAATGATTCTGTTAAAAAACAGAAGAAAAGCAATGAACATGTTTTGGAAGCAATAATAGAATAAAACCTTCTAAAGAAAATAAATAGTTTATTTTTATACATTTAAGAACAATTGCCTTTGGCATTTTTACACAAATGTTACAAAATGCTTTATATTAGAACATTGAAATTAAAACAACATCATAAATGACGCAAGAATCACAAAAGACATACCAAAACAATTAAAATACGTAACAATGTAAGACAACATAAAATAATAAAAACACAAAAGAAATTCAAATATTACAAGATTTTTTAATTTTTTTTTTTTATTAAAGTTGATTTTAGTCAATAATTTAAATGAAGAAATAAACTAAGCTAACATCTGGTAAAATCAGTTCTTCCATTTAATGCCACCAGTTCACACTTCTGCCTCTGGGTGGCGCTACAGAACAGTCAAATCATTACCTCCTCTGTTAAACTCTATATCCTTAAAATGCAAATTATTATTACTTTTCTTCATGAATTTATAGAAACTTTTCATCAGTATGGAGTTTAATTAGAACATTTTGCCTTTCTGATGTTCATTTTAACCATTTTCCACCATTTTTAGCCAACTTTGTTTTTAAATCTGTTTTCAGAGTTTTGGAGTAGAGAAAGAAAAGAGTCATTAATTGAATCAAAAGTTAATATATCTGTTCTGCATACTTTCAGCCCCATTTCACAAACAAAACAAAGTCAACATGAGTCGCACCAGATCAGCTTGTAGGACTTTCTGTTACACAAGCAAACATGTTTCCATTTAAGTAGAAAAAAAGCATCTTGTGAAGATGTGAACAGATGTTGTGTTGACTCAAAGTGAAACTGAACATTTGTGTGTTAGAGTGCAGACAGTTGCAGCGCTGAGAAGTCCAGAGTTTATATAAAGAAAGTCCAACAGCTCTGGAGGATCTATTTTTAGACAATGTCATGTGAATCAGATGGAGAACAAGCGATGAGGGAATTTTAATGTCCAACAAACAGAAACGACTGAAAGCTGAAGGAAAACTCACAGCAGCTCCATTGTTACCGGTCATTAAACAGCATGTTGCAACATGAACATTTTTCAGTGTAGATAATTCACTTCCTGACAAAATAAACTTTTATTAGATAGTAAAGTTTTGACCACAGGCAGGTACACCGTCTCCTGTCAGTGGGTGGGACGTATAAAACAGCAGCATGGCATAGTCAAAGCATCTCCACATGTAGCAACGTGATGGTCCCAGTCTGCAGGCGGCCATAGCTGCCAAAGGTAGTCCAAAAAAGGAACTGGAGAACAAGAGGTGAGGTAATGGCTCCTTGGACTAGGGAGAAGGAAGTTCATCTGATCGTCTAGATGTTCAGACCGTCTGTGTGTTTCGCAAGGAATGGACATGGAATCAGTAGAACAGACAACAAGTGGGGGCCGTGCGACAGTTTAGACCATGGTTTGCTTGGAAGCCGACCAAACAAGGTTGAACCAACCAAACAACTGAGCAACCAATGGACCAACCAATGGACCAACCAACTGACTGACCGACCGAACAACCGACAAAATTCAGTTTAAAAATACTTTATTGCTCCAAAGGAAATTAAATCAACCAATCAACCAATTAATTGACCGACCGACCGACCGATCGACCAACCAACTAACTTACCTAACAACCAACCAACTTACCTAACAACTAACCAACCAACCAACCAACCAACCACCCAACCAACCAACCAACCAATCCACATACCAACCAACCAACTTACCTAACAACTTACCAACCCACCAATCAAACAAATAACCAACTGGCCAAATTCAATTTCAAAACACTTTATTGCTCTCAAAAGTAAATTTAATTAAATCAACCAAACAACAAAGCAGCCAAGCAACCAACCTACCGACTGACTGACCAACTAAATAACCAACTAATCAACCGGCTAACCAACTGTCCATCTTGACTATGGCAGTCTTGAACAAACAAACATTATTTTACTTTGTAGCCAACCAGCCAACCAAATAAATAGCTGCATTGGCCCTTTAAGAAGAGGCGACTACATGCGTGAGGCCAGATGTTTGTGTTCCTGCCTGCAGGCCTTTCATAGAAAGCTGCTTTGAGTCTCTGCAGAGGTTTGTGTCGTTCATTGCTCCTCCAGGCTGACTCAGAGCTCCGGTCATCTGCGGTGACGCTGCACAGCTCTGGCTCCTGTTTGTCAGCAGCCTCTCTCTCACAGGAAATGAGCTGCAAGCCAAACAGTGAAATCCTGATCCAAAGTCACTTTTCAAACAAAGACTTTTCTGTCTCTTCCTGCTCCTCCACCACTGAACTCCAGTCTCACTAATCCAAACCAATCCGGCTCTTTTCCCAGTTCTTGTTTTCATCCAGAGAGACAAGGATTTTCTGGCTCCAAACCCCAAGTCTCTTATTCAACCTGTTTTCAAAACAACTTGTTTTATTAGGCCATCTGCAGTCGGTGCGTCCAGCTGGAAAAACGCAGCGGTGACCCCACTGAGCCGGTCGCTCCACTCCGTCCTGTTTCTCCTTCATCTTCCTGGTGAAGGACTTTCTCTGAATGTCACAGCAGGAGTTCGCTGTAAATCACTTTATAAATACGGATTTTTCAGGCTGGAGGTTTTCCAGCAGCATTCAGCTGCCACGGCACATCGTGTTTTCATCAGCAGGTGCAGCGCAGGCCGCAGAAATGTTACGTAACAACAACACTTAATTCTTTATTAGCACGACATCAGCAGACTTTTGGTCATTTCCTTCGACTGGCATGGAAGAAAACAACTATACAGAATTAAAAAACGGTGCAAAACAAAATACAAGCTAATTATGGGAGACATTTAAGTCTACAATCAATTTCCCCAGTTCAATCATTTTAGAAAATAGCCCAGCCTCTTCAAAATTAGCACAACTTTTTATTTATATACTGTAAAAAATACAAAATCTGGAGTTAAAAACAGTAACAAAAATCATGCTGCATTCACTGAAACATGGAAAAATGAAACTCCAACTTTATTTTCTCCCTTTGCTGTGAATTCAGCACAACCTTTTATGACTCGTTTTATTTTGGTATTTGTTTGTATTTAACTTTTTTTCTAAATGGTATGGACTACTATTAGTGTCGAAATAAAATACTTTAAATATTTACTGTTCAAAATGTACAAAATCAAAATTTTATGTTAATATATTTTGGAAAATATTTAGCTTCTTCATCTTCAACTTTGATTTTAAATAATGCTGCATTTACTGAAACACAGAAAAAGGAAACTTAATTCTCTCCAGCTATTTTCTTTTGGTGAGAAAAATTGATGACATTTTACAGCAGAAATGATCCAAAGGCGAATAGATAAGCAAACCGACTTTATTACACTACAAGGAAAAGATAAGATGCTGGAAAAAAACTGAAAATTCAAAAACAAAGATCCTAAATTAGAAACACGAAACAGGATGTGACAAAAATAAAAAACAAAACATCTAGAGTGGATTTGACTTGAACAGATTGAAAAGATTAACTGGTTTTAGGAAACCAAACAAACTGAGAAATCAGGGAACTAATAAATTATCCATTCATCCACTACATGCAGTGGTGAAAGGGTGAGGTGTGAATAAGCACAGAATTAGATTTAAAAATGGAGCAAATAAAACCAAAGCTGGTAAAGTTACATTAAAATGGACCTGAACCTTCTGAGACACAACGGCGGTTACAAAGTCGGCCTTCTATCGACTTTGTAACCGCAAAGTCGCAAAGTCTTGAAATGTTCTTCTATCACCTGAAGAACATTTCAAGATTTAAAGGACGGATAAGATGGAGAGAAACTTATCCATGTGTTTATCTTTAGTAATGTAACAGGTTTACAAACAAAACAGCCAAAACACAGAGTTCCTTCAAATCAAGGTAAAAACTTAGACTGTTAATAGAGTTGCTTTTAAAATAAATTATTGGAAAATTGGCCATCATTTTGATATTTATTGATGATGGCACTTTTTAACAAATTTATTCTATTTGTCACGTATTTTGTACAGTTAGAGCAAGGAAAAATCCACAAAAATGCCTAAAGTATCAGTATTAATGATGCTACTTTCGTATTTAGTTAGTATTCAACCAAAATATAAAATATTGCACACCTGTAGTAAAGTTATCACACCCAGCCACAGCAGCAAAAAACGTGCAAATATAGAGCAAAAAAATCAACTAAAGCTTCACAAGCAGATGAATTTATATTTCTGTTAAATTGTTTTTCAGACGTCAGAGTGGATTTGAGCAGGATGGGATGCATGTGATCAATAAAAACAGTGTTAGTGATCAGGTTTGACAACATTTTCTGCAGTAAAATTAACTTCATATAGATCATGTATGCAAAGCACCAGATAAGGACTTGAATTGAGCTTTAAGGTTAATATATTATGGAAGATAAATAAAAAACTGAAAACTATTGAATATGTGGACAGGCTGGAATTAACAGAAGTTATGTTTCTCAGTAAATCTAAAAACAAGAATGAATTCATGTAGAAAATGAGAATAAAACAGTAAAAGTCCAACGACTGGTGAGAGATTTCTACTAACTGACAGAAAATATAAAACATTCCAACATCTTTCAGCAGCTGCAGCGTAACTTTCCTTTTTTCAGTCTGTAGATGAGAACTTTTTATAGTGCAGCAGACAACTGAATACTTGAGAAAAATCTTTCACATGTGGATACAAGAACCAAACTGGGCACAAAATTCAAAATGGCTGCCATCATTGTCGTCAATGAAAATTTACTTTTGCACTAAATTTGCCAATATTTATCACATATAAATGATTTTAGTGTGAAATCATGCACAAATGGACACATAGAAATCACATTTCCTGATATATTTTTTATTTTACAAAATGGCTACCAAGGTTGTCATGGAAAATTAATGTTTGCAATAAAATTACCAATTAGATAAATAAATTTGGTGCCAAATTTAAACATTTTTAAAAATGGCTGCCATGGAATGGAGAAAATGTTTGCACTAAAATCGTCAGTAGTTTTTGCCAGTAGCGGCAGAGCTATCTAAAAAGTTAGGTTCACAAACCTCTAATTTGCTAAAAAGATGATTAGCTATGCTAACGCTAAACCGCTATAAACATAAAACATTTTCAGAAGCTAAAGCTAAACATAAAAATGTCTGGAAGCTAACACTAAACTGCTAAAGATAAAAAAATTAGCTGAAGCTAATGCTAATATGAAAAAATTTCCAGAAGCTAACACAAAACTGCTAAAAACAAATAATGGGAAGCTAACGCTAAGCTGTGAAACACATAAAGTAGCGAAGGCTAATGCTAAACACTAAGAAACTGTAAGTCTGTGTTGCAAATCTACATCTTTTTCTAGTTGATTGAGATTTACAAACAGCAAGTTCTGATTCTGCTACATATTATCACATCAAAGTTGCATAAACAGGATGATAAAAGTCCAAAACATGAAGTGACATAAAGTTCATCCAAGTACTGAAAATGGGTAACATTTTATGGCAATAACTGGTCTAAAAGTACGACGTAGCATTAGAGCCACACTAAGAAAAATATTAAGAAAATGGTCATAATATTACAAGAATAAACTTATATAAAAATAAAGTTACAATAATACCAGAAAAGAGCCAGAATATTTCAAGAAAAAAATAACGTAACATTCTAAGAATAAAGCTGAAATATTTTGAGAATGAATTGATGATATTTCTAGAACAGTCATGGCGTTGTGAGAATAAAGTCAAAACATTCTGACTTTATTCTCACATTATGGTTTCATCTCTCGGTGGTGTGGCCCTGATACTCTTTCACAGAAAAAAACCCCTCAAAACCCGCCGCCATCTTGAAAAATGGCAGTGATGTTGATGGGAAATAAGAGAGACATGCAAGTTGATCATGCTAATGTTTGCGCTTGTATCCACATGTGAAATGTTTCCTCTGTAACATTCTGCTCCTTCAGTACACGAACGTGACGAACGTCTGCTGCGACGATTCTGAGGAGTTTTCCTTGGACTCCAGTGGGAAAACCAGGTGTGGGAAGAACTGGGAGAAGGTGTGAAGCGGCGGTCCGATGACGCTGTACGCCTTCAGAGCCGACAGTCCGTTCAGCACGCCGACGTCGACGAAGCTCATGTGGTGGGAAGCAGAGGAGTCCGGCTCCGGCGCCGCCCCGACTGATGGCGAAACTCTGACTTCCTGGTCTGGGTACGGCGCTCCGGGGGCGGCGCTGTGAACGCTGAGGGTCCGCAGCCCGAGCAGAACCAGCTGCCGGCTCTGCAGCGGCTCCACGCCGCAGAACGACAGCCGCAGATGAGCGACGGCGCTGCTGTTGAGCAGCTCCTCCAGCACCCACAGCTCCCTCACCCACACCGCCACGGTCCGCCCGAGGCCGGCGCGGTCCAGGGCCGACCGCGGGACGGTGCTGCAGCGGCACCGGGAGTCGGCCTGGGCCGCGTCGCAGTCCGGGACCGGAGCCGGGCAGCTGCAGGTCCGTAGGCCGGCGCCGCTGTCGAACAGCAGCGTGACGTTCGCCGCTTCAGGGGCGGAGAGCATCGGCTGGCAGTCAGAGGTCAGCGCCAACATCAACCACAGCGACCATGGCAACCAGGCAGAGCGCGCCGCGTTTGGAGGCATCTCCATGGAAACCGAGCTGACTACATCTTCACCGGCTGGAAGGTCAAACTGCAAAATGGAAAAACAATGAGGAGCGTTCAACAATTTAGTGCGGCCACTGGAGACAGAAAAAGGGAATAAAGTTTCACCAAAACACTCAGAAAGTTTTAGATTAATCTCAGAATTTTGTTTAGAAAAAATACAGTAATTCTTCTTGAAAAAACATGAAAAACACATTTTTAAAATTTACTCTTTAAAAATATATTTAAAAAAAAAATCTGGAAAAGTCTGAGCTTCAAAAGTCAAAAAACTCCACAAAAAAAAATATATATTTTTTTTTACAAAAAAAAAACTCAGAAAAGTCCAAAATTGGCTCCAAAGAGAACTTTAGATTAATCATGGACATGGACATTTCTGACAGCAGCTAAATTTTAATGTAACGAGCCAGACGATTTCTACAGATTTTTCAATAACATTTCTGAGATTAATCTAAAATTTTCAGAATTCACATTATTTTTTGTGGAAATCCAAAAGTAAAAAAATTGTGAAAATTCTACAGAAAGCCTGGAAAAGTTCAAAACTTGATACAAAACATGCTCAAGAATGGTAAATCAACAACAGAGCTCTTTTCTTTTCCAGCAGCCATTGTACAGAGCATATAGCGTTAAAACCAGCTGACTGAACGTGCTGGAGATCAGCTTTGGTTGCTCGGCGATGTGAGGAGTTCTGCTGGGGTTGCTAGGTAACGGGTTCGGTTTGGTGGGGGGGAAGTTTCTGCTGATTTATGACTTTACAGTCAGGAGGTTTTTCAAACTACTCGTTTTCCAGACACCAAAAAACATCCTGGTGTTTCTTTTTAAGCTCTTCTGATGTTTTTAGAAACAGACCCAAAGGGAAGAACATAAAACCTGAAAAATGTGAATTTTACATTATATTTGCCCTTTAAAATGTAAGAAAGGATCTTTTTGTAACCTGCAGCAGCTTCCAGGCTGAACTTTACAACATGTGGATGCCAGCTCCAGCTGAACATTTCTGTTTTTTTTATTTCTCATCCAGCTCCGGCCCTTCGTTTCACACACGCACACACACACGCACACATAATTGAGCCACTTATTTGATTTTAATGGAGACCAGGCCGAGTTGCTGCCGCTGGCATGAGCTGGTGTGCCACGCTGCACATCGGCCAGCCACATTAACTAAAACACAGGCTTCATTCAGGAAGAGCGAGCGGAAAAGTGGAAAAGCAATGCTTACTTTTCCATACTCTCTTTTTCTGAGAGGAGAATTTTCCAGGCTTACTGTTTATCCAACTTTCCTCGACTCTTTAGGATGATCTGATGTTTTCCTCTTTCATGTTTTCTCTTTTGATGCATGAAAAGGTCATTAAAAAGTCCTTTAATAACAATAAAATTGATCTCTTTTGAGTGGATGTTGGTGTGTCTACCTAAACAAATCAAAAATATCTCAAAGCAAGTTTAACTTCACATCATGAAGCAGTCACTGAACCGCTGAAATTAAATATTTGGGGTGAAAATTTAACCAAAAAAGTGACAAGCCAGAAATTTCACCACAACGTCAGAGAAATTAGAATAAAACCAAACATTTCCATGCCAGACTCTGCAGTTCCCGGTTAGAACGTTAAATGTTAATGTTTCTGGCAGAACAATGTAAAACTTTGACTTGTTGTTTCTAATTCCAACATGGCGACATGATTTAGGTCTGCTAATAGACTTTTAGAATAACAAGGTTTGGCCAGAAAAGGCCCGTACACAGCAAAAACACCAAATCTTACCAAGTATTTTTGGTCGAGCTTCTAATAGAAACATCGCAGTCCACTTACAATAAGACAAAACTGACCTACAGTCAACTTTTTGGCAAGATTTGGGTCCTTTTTTTATCTTACATTTTCAAAGCAAAAAAAGCTGAAATGCTACTTGACATCCTATTGGCTGGGATTTTGAAAGCGGCCAATCATTCAGCCAATCAGCTAGCGCGCTGCTAAGGCCTGTTGCATCTCTGCAAAAGTTCCTTGAGAAGTAGCTCAACAGCGCCCCCCTCCTCCAACTTTCAATACACCCTTGTCATGAAGCTTAGTTTATTGTAGAGACATGAAATTTGGTACTTGTAGAACTTCCTCCACGCTCTAGAAGAAACAGGAAGTCTGCCATGTTGGATTGAGCTTGTGATTTTGAGCACGTTTTGGTTAATTTTAGCCTCTGTATTGATCAAACTCCTCGTAGAGGTTTTGACAAATTGTTGCGTTTGCTTCTGAGGCACGGAGGATGTAAAGTTATCAAAATCTTGACTTTTTATGCTTACTAGAGGAGCGTGGCTGGACCGAGAACTTTGACTATGCTCCAAAAACACAACAGTTCTTGTAACTCCAACAAGGAATGTAAAATAGGCACAAAAACGACTGTGATTGGTCTTCATCTCATCCCTAATAAAACTGTATGTTCAAATGCTGATATCATGCTGTGGTCCCCAAACCTCATTAAGACCAGGAGTCCAGTTTACACACATTCCAGATCCTGAACACATTAACAACGTCTAAGAAATGTCACCAAGAAGACAATGAGGAAGAGTTTAAATATACCGATGTCTTCTTGGTGCCTTGGTTAGTTCCTATCAGTCTCCGTGGTTCCCAACTGGAAAAGCAGAGGAATGCTGCCTTCAGGTCTCGGGCGAGTTTCTGCCTCAAGTGGAGGCGTTCAAGTTTATGGCCGTCTTTAGAACGGAGCAGAACGTTCTGCTACATCTACAATAACAAAGCAGTAGCTCCAGTCTGTGATGAAATCCTGGACACAGTCAGCTGAAATTAGATTTCTTTAGAGCTTTTTAAAAATATGTCCAACTAAGAGTGGATCCAGAACTTTGTTTTTAAGTTCCCTGTTGGTTCAGAAACCACTTGGAATACCAAAGAGATTTTGCTTTCTGTTGGTTTATTGCAGCATTTTCTGAACTACTTTATCATTTTATCAAACTTAATTTGATTTCTTATTTTATCTATGATACTGTCATTTTTGTGAAGCACTTTGGTCGGCTCAGGTTGTTGTAAAAGTGGTATATAAATAAATGTTAACATGACAACAAGACAAAGTTTTATTCATAGTTTGGCCATTCCTGCGACTCATTTGTTTTTTCCACTTTATGATGCATTCTTTGACTGATGTGTTAAAGGAGACCTATTATGTAAAATTTACATTTTCACGTTTTTATGCTTCTATTCAGATCTCTACTGTTTCTAAAAAAAACAACAAAAAAAAACACTACTTAAATAAAAACATCTTGCCAATTTTTGGCAATAACTTAATTATTTTAGTGTTTGGACAATGAACCGTTTCAAAAACTTCCTGAACATTGAGTCACATTCAACAGGCATTCCACTGTTAACTGGCAAGCCAAGTGTAGCTCCAGCATGTTTGGTTAGCTGGTTTTACTGCTGAATGCAGGAAAAGACAAGTGTTTTGTTGTTGCCTTACCATCCAGAAACCATTTGCTGCATCCTTGTTGGTTGCGCAGAGGGCTCTACTTCTGCTTTTCAAAGATGTAGGGTTGTATTATTGTGTTTTTGTGGTCATTTTCACATGTGAGTGTAAATGCTGAGTTGGGGGATCGTGGCCGGTGGCAGATTATTTGGATTTAAAGTGACAAGATGCCCTAAAACAGCTCATTCTGAAAGAAAATCTCCCTATCTGAGAATGATTTTGTGCAAACAATGAAATGAACATGTTTTGTTTAGACCAGAAACCTATGCTAACCTGTTCAAGGAAGCATAATGTCACCTTTAAAAACAGAAAACTGAACACAACCTCTCACCAAACCTATCAATACATAGTTCTCGCAAGCCTGAAAAGGAAGTGATCTGTTGCACTGAACCGCTTAGCTAGCAGATAAAAACTACATTAGCAAAGCTAATTTAGCTAGTTTGACGGCAAGTACTACAGTAAAAATCACTTATATTTATCTCAGTATTACGCAGAGAAGGGTAGAGCACTCGAAAACTGTAATCGAGTAATAGTTTTAATGTAATTATCTTGTTTTAAAGTTAGACAGGAACGAGACAAGAGCGAGTTCTGAGATTGTGGCTCATTTACTGTTGCCATAGCAACTCCATAGCAACCGCCTGCCAAGCTGGCCATCCCTTACAAAGTTTCAAGAACTGTGAAGAGCTCCCTCATGCACTGTAAAAATCAGAAAATGTTTGACGGGCCGTCAAACCAAAGTCCAGAAAATACGGCTTGAACTTTACAGAGTTCGCTTTCAACGAGAACGTTTTCTCAGATGACTGACAGACAGCAGTTTTAGCAGAAGGGGTTAAGAAAGAAGTGAAATGCCTGCCTTGAGGCTAAATTGAAGCTTGCCATCTGATTCCCAGATCTGGAAGCATGACGCGTCCTCCATAAATAAGTGTGACCTCAGCGAGGTTGGTTTACAGGAGCAGCTGCCCTCCACGCAGCCATCTTACCTCACTGCTGATGTTAGTCATCGTCTCTCCAGCTGCTGCTGGGCCGAGCTTTCCCACACACCGTGTCAGTCATTATCCTTCATTCTGCATCTGTTCCTGCTGTCTCCGCTATCATCATCATCATCTTTCCTTTTCCTCTGATTCAACCAAACGGATGCTAACCGTCCACGTTTTAGTGAGAATCCAGATTTGTTTACTCCACTCCGCACCGGTTTAGTTTTGAAGAAACCGGCGTAGGCCGACGTGGTAAAGATCAGTGGAACATCAGATGGAGAGGAATAAAGAGTTAATTAGGCCGTGATGTGGCCGGCTCTCCACACGCTCTCGGCTTGTTAAAGGCGAGGCTCCATGCATTCCTGTGACATCATGCTACGCCGCAGTCACCCAACCCTAATCCTCCTGTCCTCTTTCTCATTCTCAGCACCTCCGCTCCACCGTTTCTCATCCGTCTTCGCACCAACCCATCCCGCCACGCTGGTGTCAATAGCTGCGTTTCCGTGACAACCGTGTGCAAAATCTGTGACCACATTTCGCTGATGTCGACAAAAGAAACGCCATTTTGGAATTGCGGTGTTTTCATCGAATAAGAAATGCAATTAAAATCAGTCCTAGATAAGTTAAAAACATCCCACACCGATTTCCTACTTCCTGTTTTCTTCCTTGTCGTTTCCGCCAGCAGTAACATCCAGTTGTTGTGACTGTGGGATGCAAATATAAGCGTTTCCATAGCAGTTTTTTAGTTGATTCATTAGCGTTCCAAAGAACCTTTCGTAAAGTGATGATGATGATCACGTTCTCTTTCTGGCCCAATTTCATCCTTTGGTTCAGACCCAAAATCAGTGAATGACTTTGCATCACATTTTGAACTGATTCTTGGTTCTGAACAAAGTATTGCTCTGAACAGATTCCTGAACCATTTATTCTCTTTTATTCTCTTTCAACTTTGAACAGATTCTTGAATCTAAACTGAAGTTCAACTCTGAACCAGTTCTTTTTCCGAACTGATTCCTGATAAAACGTGTTTTCTGAGTTTTTTTTACTGCTTTCCTTTGGATTTTCTCAGATTTTCACCATAGTTCTTGTTCATGTGCATGTTTTGGGTTTTTTTAGTTACGTAACTTTGACTTTTGACTCATTTCTGCAGAAAAACAGACTCAGATGAATCAGTAGATGAATCAGTGACAGTGTCTGCAAGTTAGTAAGACTGAAACGTTTCAGTTTTTTTTAATAGTTAACCTCACATTTATTTCCACTTTTAAAGTTTTATGATTCTTTTGTAAAGAACAGTTCTGTTTCCTAAATTACATGAAGCTCTGATTGTACTGTTATTAATGTTTACAGAATAAAAACAACTCTTTTTACTGCAGTTTGAGTAAAAAATGATGCATTTTTTCAGTTAAACTATTCTCTAACCTCTTCTAATCCAAATCCACAAAAATCAGTTTAAAACCAACAGATGTGATAATTTTGGTCTAGTTCAGTGCAAATATCTTAGTTAACTTGAAATAAGACAAAACTAACTTATGCAGCATTTTTGCAAGATATAAGGGTTTGTTTTAAGTCAATAATTCCTTAATATTAATTTAAAAGTACTAGTTTTACTGGCAGATTGTGGGAAAATGTTTTGTTATAAGTGGAATAATCTACCAGTGCAGCTAAAACTTTTAAAAAATAATTCATTGACTTAAAAGAAGTTTCTATATCTTGCTGAAAAGTTACATAAGTTAGTTTTGTCGTATTTCTATTGTACTGGGATATTTGCACTAGAAACCAGATGAAAACTATGTGGAAAGATGTTGTATTTTTCTAATGTAAGAAACATTTTCTCCATTCTACACTCCAAAAAACCAAGTCTAGTTTAGTGCAAACATCTTAATAGACTTGCAATGAGACAAAGCAACTTATGTAACTTTCCTGCAAGATGTAGGAGTTTGTTGAAAAATTACTAGTTACACTGGCAGATTTGTTCACTTTTAATAAAACATATTATTCTGATATTACAAGTGAAATAATCTTCTAATGAGTCTACTTTAAATTTTCCATTAATACTAAGAAATTATGGATTAAAACAAGCTACTATTTATTGCTGAAAAGTTACTTTTAAGTTAGTTTTGTCTCATTTAAAGTGAACTCAGTTGAAACTAGACCCAAAGTTCTTGTTAATATTTTGTGTTTTTGCGGCGCATGTTTGTAAAACTCACTCTGTCGGGTTGGCGGCTGCAGCCGTCTGCTTCCAGGCTGATCTATCCGGCTTCCTCTGGCGCTGAGAGAACTTTCCACATCTGTCCAGATCCCGGCTGGAGAAAGTCACTGCAAACGCAAACAGAGGAGCCGTTCATGCCAAAGAAACGGGAAAGAGACAGAGAGCGGAGGAAGAGGCTTTACTTTGTGAAGCAGGGATGGAAACATTCCTGACCACATGCGTCTGTACGGAAAGCTCTCGGTCCATTTTCTCTGCTGTCCCTTTCTGGGTTTTTTCCCCCCTTCTCTCCTCCTCTTTCGAGAAACACCTCCCATTGATTTTCTTCCTCCCACGCTCAGAGTTTCCTTTGAATGCCATCTGGTGGCAGAAAAATTATTACCGTGATAATTTCTGCACAGTTATATGTATTCCATGTGAGATTCCTGGAGGAGGAGAAAGTGATCAAAAGGAGGAGGAATGTGATGAGATTATGTTCAGTTTTTCCCCAGGAATCAATTCTTCCCCCCCGGGGAGTTTTCCCGAAATCCTCCATAAATCAGAAAAACACAGAAGGAACATTTAAACACGCCCCGGGTGTCAAAGAAAGAAAATCACAAGCAGGAGAAGCTCAGATGCTACAAAGAATTAAAATCCAAGACTTACAGCTCTAAGGAAGAAGGTTCAAATCCCAGAAGTATTTCTGCATGAAAGTGTCAGAGCTGCTCTTTCTGGGTGCTATGTAATAATATTATGCATTAATAGTTTTCAGTGATTTAGTTGCTATTATCATATATGCAAATGTCGTCTTTTTTTGTTTTGTTTTTACAGGTGTGATCCATATCAAGGTTCTACATATGGACCCTCCATTTTTATCGCAGTAAATTTCTACCAAAAATCTTTCTAAATTTTCTAATAGAAACATAAATTTTTGGGTTTCAAAAGTCAAAAGTTTGCTAGAAAATAAATCTGAAACTCAAAAAATGTCCAAAGACTAAATATTTTTTACTTTTAAAATTCAGAAATTTTCAAAGTTTTCTTTGCAAGTGTTATATCTCTTAGACTTTTCAACTGTTTATTGCTCTGTAGTCTGTTTAGGGTAATTTATTGGGCTTTATTTGATGCATAGGAGCAGAATCAGCTGGTCTGATGTTAACCACCAACTTTAATTTTTTATTTTAAGTAATGTTTCAATCATATGGTACACATGTTTGCTGCAGTTATCTTTGAAAACTGAATAAATCTTGCTATTTATTACCCCAGATTAAGACATAAATCTAAGAATGAAACTCACTGTTTATATCTGCAACCGGCAGTTTAGGAGAAACAAATGGCTGTTTGGTTAAAAACATGAAAAATGCAGACAATGTTTTGATCCTCATTACTTCTTTCTCTAACAGTTTTATGTTTTTCTTAATAAAATAAACAAATAAAATGGCAAACCTTCAGAAATGTTAGCAATAGTATTGGAACAGGAAGTACTTTTATTTTGAAATGATCAACCGGACGTGGTCTTGTGATGTTGAAGCTAGCTTAGCAGCAACAGCCTGTTAGTTACGTTTTATTTTGTTCTGAAATTATCCAAAGTCATTTAAACAGTTTTCAGTAGAAGAAACACTATTATGAAGTTACAACAAACATGAACAGATTATTATAAACAGTTAACATCCCATAATAATCCATTATTATCAATGAAAAATAATCAAACTAATTCTTTCACAGTAAAACATGAGCAGCAGCTGCAGTCTGCAGCTCACATAACAGCATCTTTAACTCTTTATTACCAGATAAATGTTACTAGGACTCGAGTTTCACACCAGGAGTCCAAGTCAAATCCAAAGTCTTCAGGACACAAGTTATGTCTGAAGTTTTCAAAACAAATTACTGTGCCAAAAATGTCCAAATAAACAGAATGACAGGATATTAATTAAGGGCTTTTTGTTGTTGTTGTTGTTGCTTGTTTTTATTAAATAAGAAACACAAATAAAATAGTTAGTTTGTTCACCAAAAAGTCATCAAAAACATTCTTCACCATCTTCTTACCACTTCTTCTCTTCTTCCATTTTTCTGCCAGGAGAAACATCCGGTTGTTGATCATGTGACTCCTGATGCAAAAAGAAAAAAAAAAAGTTTCCATTGAGCTCGTTAATTTTTGCAATTCCAAATTACACAATTATTTTTTTTATCAATAGCTGCTTTTCCGTTTCAAATGTGCGCAAAACTTTGCCAATGTTCCACTGATGTCAAAAAAACCCAAAAAACCCACTTTTGCGATTGGTGTTTCCAAAAAATAAGAACTGAAATTAAAATCGCACGTGGATAAATTTGTTCATTAAAAACATAATCCTCCACCTACTTCTTGTAGTCTTCTTCTTTGTGGTTTGCACCAGTAACAACATCCGGTTGTTGATCGTGTGAAAAAGTGTTTACAGTGCAGTTTTGTGAAATAAATCAACTTTGATGCGGCTTAAAAACCCTCGTCATCCTCGCATTGAAACCTTCTTACCAAAAAACTTGAGTTTCTTTTTAAATTGTTTCCATTAAGAAAATTTTGTTTTGAAATGTCAAACATTTGATTTATAATAACTGTAAGACTGATTGACATATTTTAAGCTGCTTTATTTATTTATTTTTTACAAAATGTAATGTTTATTACTTGTTTTATCACTAATGACTACAAAGCACTTGATGCTGGAACATACAAATACATTTGATTTAAAATGTTCAGAAACACTCATGTACTTATTTGTAGAGCCTTTCAGCTCATTAATAAATGAATTTATTTGCGCAGGAATAAATAAATGTGGTTTAATTGTTAATTAGAGCCTCTGTAATAGTTTTAAACTAGGGGGGAAGTGAAAACATTCCCTGTTTTGACCACATGAGGGCAGCATTGGCCCGATAATTCCCCAGATCATCTCAGCAGGGGGTTCCGTGTTTGAGGGGTTTTACTCTCCTTTTAATGAAACAGCTGCATTTCTGTGTTAGTTACATAAAACTAAATCCACTTTAGTGATATTTTTCACTACAATCCATCTCCAAAAATGTTTATGTAAACTAATATTTATGTTTTGAAGTTTTTAATAAGATGGAAGCAAAACATCTCCTATAATTCAGATGTTACTGTAGAAACTGAAATAAATCAAATTGAGAAGCCATCTTGTTTATACAGTCATTTATTCTGACGGTCTGGTTATCAATGTGATTCAAACAAATTAAAAACTATAATAAAAAACACATTAAAATATCAGCTTTTTTACTGAAATGGGCTAAATCCAGGTTCTTCTTCAGGACAGAGGGGTTTGTTTCTGACACTTTGGTGAATTTGTTGATTAATTTGGTTTACGGTGCTTTTTAAAAAAATATATCCGGGCTCTATACAACCATTACATTACACTGTAAGAACACAAAACCTCACAAAGTATATTTGGTCTAGTTTCTAGTATAAATATCTCAGCACAGTTGAAATGAGACAAAAACTAATATGTAACTTTTTAGGGCCTGTTTTGCTAAACTGCTAATCAAAATGTAAACTTAACAGTTTGCATGATTTTTTTTAAATATTTAATTTGATTAATTTAGGCATTTAATGATTAAAAATGAATCATTTGGATGTATCTGCAGGTGGGCAGATAACCAGTCAGGACTTTTTCAGCTTCCTGACCTTTCTGCAGATATCAGCTGACAGCTCTGAGCAGGTCGGAAGCCCGTTAGGTCCCGGTCGGGTAACCCGATCCCCCCTGCGAAAATGCAACAGTGTCTGAGAGGTCATTCTCCTCCAAATACCACCCCCGACCCGGGCCAGTGTCACAGGGCCAAATCGATCCGCGTGACCCCGGCCCTTTTTTCCACCACTGAACTTTCACCCCAAGCCTAACAAAGCAAGAAAGGAAAGAAAAACTTGATAGTTGGAGAGTGTTTTCAGTGCAGAGCAAACACTGCAGCACCTATTGGGCAGTTTGTGTGTTCGGGTCCAGACAGGCAGGACGTCCCACCGTAAACGGGTCTGCAGCATGTCCAGAGAAAATCTGCTCAGAAACCCTCATTTACTTATTTATTCATCATCCAAACGATCAAAAAAGCAACATAAATAATATAGAGGAAGAGTCGAGGTACCTTCACTGCAAAACCAAAATGTTACCAAGACTATTTTCCTGTTTCTGATGAATAAAGACAAAAATAACTTAAAAGTAACATTTCGGCAACATATAAGAGCTTGTTTTAAGCTAATAATTCATGATTACTAATGAATAACTGTTATTTTTATACTTCCATTTGGGTCTCTACTGCTTTTAAAAACCCAGCAACTCACCAAAGTAACTTCTGAGCATGATGTAGGGGTTTAAGTCAATAATTCTTTTATATTGATTAAAAAAAACCCTCAGAGTTCTGCTGCCAGATTTTCATTAAATATTCCAAAAAGCAAAAATATATAGGGAAGAGGATGAGTTTGTCTACTTTCACTGCAAAAGCATAAAATCTTACCAAGAATTTGTGTCTAGTTTCTGATGCAAATATCTTGAATTAAGACAAAAATAACTTAAAAGTAACTTAAACAAAAAATAGGAGCTTGTTTAAAACCCAATAATTTTTTTATATTAATGAAAATGTTGTTTTTGTACTTTTGACTGAGTTTCTACTCTTTCCCAAAACCAGGCAAATAAAAAAAAAAACACCCAGATGTTTTTGTGATACGAGGAAATGGTTTTGGATGGCTGGAAAATTTCCAAATGTAATGTCACAAATCAGCAGGCACTGTCCCTCACCTAGCAACCACAGTGGTGTTCTGCCGTTACCTAGCAACCACAGTGGAGTTCTGCCGTTACCTAGCAACCACAGTGGAGTTCTGCCGTTACCCAGCAACCCCAGTGGGGTTCTGCCGTTACCTAGCAACAACAGTGAAGTTCTGCATTTACCCGGCAACCCCAGCTGAGCTCCGCCACATTTGGCCAGCAGGTTTTACTGCTATACGCGCTGTACAATGGCTGCTGGAAGAGACAAATGTTTTGTTGTTGATTGAAAACACTTGCTGCATTCTTGTTGGTCATGCAGGAAGCTCTACTGCTTTTCACAGATGTACGGTTGCATAAACAACTTCTATCTATATATACTTCTGTATATATAGATAGATGTTGTTTATATAAGTACATATATATATATATAAATTTGTCTATATAGATAGCTCTATATATATATATCTATATAGTTAAAGAGCTATATCTATCTATATCTATAGATCTATATATATATATATATATATATATATATATATATATAAATCTATCTGTATATAGATATATATAAATCCATAAGTCTATCTATAGATATATAAATCTATATATGGACATATATGGATCCATCTAAGATATCTATATATATATATATATATATAAAAATTAATCAATATTTATATATATATCCATATAAATATATCTATCTATATATGTATATTGATACATATAAATCTATATATATATAAAATATTAAGTAACATTTTCTTTCTCTCTCTCTTATTTAAGAGGGAGAGAAAGAGGAAGACAGAGTTGTATATATATTTTTTGTTTTTTAACATGAAGAGATAGTCTTAGATTTAGTGCTGATACCACACATGACTTTTAGGTGATTTTTTTTCAAGCAACTCTTGCAGTTTCTTTAACTCTTTTGGCAGCAATTTACATTGACCAATTGAGCTGCCCTACATGTTTCTAGGAGATGTGTGGGCTAACCGGAGTACCCGGAGAAAACCCACGGTAGCATGAGGAGAACATGCCAACGCCACTGCAAAGACCTGGTGGATCCTCTCTGTGAAGCTGCAGTGCCAACCAGTGCTGCTCACTTTTTTTATTATTCAAATAAAAAAAGTGTCCTGCTCTGATTTCTCCAAGTGGGCTTTCCTCTCCTGAACTATTTGCAGCTGTAGTTTTTCCACCTGCTGTTGCAGTGCAGAACGGTTTGTTTCACACTGGTCCATATGACATTTCAAATGTTCAGTGATCCTGTTGAATTTCCGCTGCAGAATCTGGACCTCGGTGGACATTTCTTCACAGATATGTTCCTTCTCAGCTTTCAGGGTGTTGATTTGCTGGAGGTACTTCTCTGCTCTTTCCAAATTGGCTTTTCTCTCGCAATCTACCTCGTCCCGATATGCGTCTACTTGGTTTATCAGTTCAGAAACATCTTTTTCATACGCGGAGGTCTTTTCTTGGTAAAAAACTTTAACCTGATTGAGTTCACTCAGATTCTGTTTCCGTACATTTTCCAGACGTGCAACTTCCTGGGCCAGATCGTCCAGCTCCGCACGCAGCTTGTGCATCAGCCTTTTGTCTTCCTTTGCTCTCTTTGAATTAGCGATTTCATTGAACTTTATCTTCTGACAATATGTTTCTGCCTGCTGTTGTAGCTCAGAAACATCCGTTTCATACTTACTTTTCAGTTGTTGGTATAAAACTTGAAGCTGGTCTAGTTCATTTTGCATTTCTTTCTCCCTCTTTTGCAAAATTGTGACCTCTTTTGACATTTTTGGGGAGAGATGTTCCTTCTCAGCTGTGAGGTTGTTGATGACTGGTAGATTCTCAATTGCTTTTTCCAAATTTGCCTCTTTCTCAGATCTCACCTTCTGCGTTTCCATGTTTTCTTTCAGTCCAGAAACATCTTTGTCATACCTACAGTCCAGTTCTCTGTATGAAAGTTTGATCAGGTCCAATTCTTCCTGGAAACTGTTTTGGAGAAATGCGATGTCTTCTGACACTTTCTGAAACATTTTGTCCTTTTCAGCCCTCAGATCCCTAGGTAGCTCTTGCTCCTCACCAAACATCTGTGTCTCGGCCTCGTTGGCTTCATACATAGAGCAAAGCTCCTTGTAGGAAGTCTGGACTTTGTCCAGTTCTTCTTTGAGGAACTTACTTTTGTCTTTTTCAGCCTGGATTTGTGACGATAATGCTTCCTTGCGGAGGAGGTGGGCCACCTTTAATTCCTCAAAGTCTTTTTGCAGCACCTTCTTCTTCTTGTATTTCACGTTGTTGTGAACCTCGGCAGCAAGGATGGCAGCGTTAAGAACTCCTGGATCACTAAACTTCTCTACTCTCTTGAGTTTCCTCTTTGTCTCTTTGTCCATGTTGCTAAACATTTCTTTGAGAGCTTTCTGTCTACTTAACTGGATATTCGTCTCTTCCAGCTTTGCTTTCAGGAGGGCCAGTCTTTGGTTGTCTTTAAACCTTTGGGATCTCTCCATTTCCAGAATACAGCGCAGTCTTTGGATTTCCATGTGTAAGACATACGGGTGCACAGATGTGCCCCTGCCCTGTGAATTTTGGCAGACTTCCCTTCTCGCAGGGGGTCCCATCATTCTGCTGTAGCATCTCGGTTCTTGAGACATTTTCCCTTAATTGCTTTCAATAAAATGTGTTGATCCTGAACGGTCGATTTAAAAAAGCTTTGCGTATACTGAACTGGTCAGCGATATTGCAAGCAATGCAGAATTTTGTTATAAATGTCTATGTATACACACAGCTGATGACATCACAGCGTTTCCCTTTGTTGGTGGTGTGACATCACTCCACGACCAAACTTTTTATACTTGTTTACATTCAAAATAGTCTATCATTCACTTGTTTTTATCTCGTATATGATTATCTTTTGCAAACTTTTTTCAACATCTATATATTGAAAAATTAATTTAGCTTCTTTAGTCGAGCGGAATTTTTAAAAAACATTTATTGGTGTTGTTGCCCATCTTTGTTTCATACATATATTGATGTGGGAACAGGTAACATTTTGCTAAATTAATGCCACAAGTAGAAATGATTAAACATATCAAACAAAAACATCAGTTAATGAAAAATAAAATGACATTAATTGATAAAATTAATAAGCCAAATGAAATGAACTGGTTGCAACTGAGCATGAATAAAGTTTTAAGATTCACCCATGTGGAAACAAGTAGCACTCCCATCAAACCCACCATGTTTGGCCAAACACAATGTGAGCCTCAGTAAATGTCAAGGCCATTCTCAGAGCAACGCAGGATTTTTGTTTGTCACTGTAAACTAAATCTATAAAAACAATCGTTTTGTGTAGATAATTTATAGTTATATAAACAGTAATCTAATAAAAATATATTTTTTTAATTACTTAACTTTCTAGTTAAAATTACCTTTATGTAGTTAATTTAAATATATTTACACACATATATTTATACACACACACGTTTGCATACCTATCTTTGTGGGGACTTTCCATTGACTTTCATTCATTTCTAGAGCCTAAACCTTATCCTAAACCTTATCCTAACCCGAACCAAAACTCAATTCACACCTTAGTCCTAAATCTGATCCCTGACCCAAAAACAACGTTTCTCCTTGTGGGGACTGAAGCCTGGTCCCCACAAGGAGAAACGTTGTTTTTTGGTCCCCATAATGTAGTGTCAAGAAACGGTCCCCACAAAGTATGAGAAACAAACGTACACACACACACGCACATCTGATAGTATCACTGCTGTTTGATTCACCAATATTTTATTTTATCAATTGTTTTATTACTACATTAATCATAAGAATAATCCATAAAATACGTGATTACTAAAGTATGAGTTTACAGCAGCCCTAGACATAAGTAGCTTTTTGTTTGTTACTTTTGGTGTCTAAAAGTGTTTTCCAGTTTAGATTTCAGAAATTGACCCAAATCTGTCCGTAAACGTCCTGATTATTCCTGGGAGGCAGCGGTTTTCTCCATGTGAGTTTCTGGGAACATGCGACATAAAAAACGCAACAATCCTGAGAAAAGCTGCATGCAGTCGCCTCTCAAAAGCAGGGAGAAAGTGTGGCGGCGATGGGAGCGGCGGTGGGCCTCGTTCCCACCTGATCCCCCTGCCGGGAGGAAGAGGACACTAAACCAGTTGGAAACTGGGCAGAAAGGAGATTCCAGTGGGGGGACGGGGATATTTAGCAGTGGGAGGAGAAAACCAGTGAAGCTGAAACTCTTTGGAAGAATTCATTCAGCTGCTCCTTTAATTTAAAACCATAGTGTCATTTTTCCTATTCTCCTTTTTAAAAATGTTTTAAGGTCAAACTGATGATTAGAGATCTACTAAATGATAATTTAATGAATCTGAAACCTCCAGTCAGACTCTGCAGAGGAAGTTTGGTTATGAATTAACCACAGATCACTGAACCTCTTGCTATATTAGCATATTTTAAACTATTATTTTAATTTACGAAGAGGAAAAAACAAGTAATTCTGGTCCAATTTACCTTTTAAATCTCATAGTTGGAAACAGCATGTTTTTCAAAGGGTTCGGTTCATTTCAATGCAGTGAAAATGGAACAAATGTTGCAACTTCGGTCCTAAATCAAACCAAATCTATCGGACAACCAGATGGGAAAATGTCTTAAATATTTGCTTTCAGCAGGTCATGCCAGTCAAATTTACACATTAGATGCGTCTCCTTTACAAATGTGCGCTAAACTTCGGTGATATTCCACTAATGCCAAAACAACACAATTTTGTAATTGCAGTAAAAACAATAACACAAGTAAATTGAAAAAACAAAACTGAATTAAAATCACATGTGAATAAGCTTGTCCAAACTATGAGTTATAGAGTTTTTGGCATCTTAAGCAAAATTCTAATATTTTATGCTTTTGTTCTTCCATTTGCGTTTCTACTCCTAAAAACTACACAACTTTTTTTGGCAATAAGTTTATGTTTTTGGTGTCTGGAAAGTGAGTCGTTTCAAAAACCTCCTCATTAAATTACATTCAAAAGCATTGAACCGTTACCTAGCAACCCAAGATGAGCTCCAGCATGTTTGGTCAGCCGGTTTTACTACATGTCTGCTGTAGAAGACAAGTGTTTTGTCTTGCTGCATTCTTGTTGGTTGTGCAGGATGCTCCACTTGTGCCTTTCAAAAATGTAACGTTGTATAATCGCTCATCTGTTTGCAGCCATTTTCATGTGCAAGTGTAAACGTTGAGTTTTGGGGGTGTGGCCAGCAGCAGCTTATTTGGATTTAAAATGACAAGAACCCCTAAAAGAGCTAAAACTTCATTATCAAAAAATTATTTTGTGTAAAAAAAATTAATGACCATGTTTTGTATAGGCCACAGATCTATCCTAACCTAATACAGACATCAGGGAACGCTGATGTCTGTATTTTACTTCCCCTGCAGGGAAAGTGTTAGTAAGTGCTCACACTGTTCCTGTTTTCCTGCAGAAGGTCTCAGGGGTCTGAATGTGGTCAGTGTTTTTTTTTTTACAGCCTCCAAAGCTCCCCAGGCTCAGCCGTAAAGCGGCAGCAGAGGATTTTATGGCTTTTATGGCTTTCAGTCACTAAAACTGTAATGGATGCTGTTAGAGCAGACAGACACGCCCCTCACACAAACAGGCTGGACGTTTAAAAGATTCTTTCCTTTTTAAACTGTTAAGCTTCAATCTGAATTTTATTTAGAAGTGAGCAAATAATTCTGGTTTTTCTGCATCATTTTAAGGTTGAAGGAGTATCTTTTATGTGCCAGTTGAATTATATATTGTGGGCAAAAATAAGCAGGAAGTCAAACTGATGCCTTCAAGAGTAAATAAACAGCAACATGATTAAATTCAGAGCGGTTTAGAACCTAAAAATCATAGTTTAGACTGCTTTAATCTCACAAAAACTACATTTACATTATGACTGGGATATGTGGACTTAAATGGTTTATAGCAATATTTTCTGGTACTACTTTGAACATGATAAGAATGACGATAAGAACTATTTATTGCTTATTTTTAGGTAACTCAACGGCTGCGACTGTGTATAACAATAACAAATTTTGCTGGATAGTAAATTGTCCCGGAAATTATTGCAATAAATGATAACATTGTCATTTTGAGACAATTTTCAACTAATATATTAATAACAGTGACGTATAAATGCAAGTATTCCCACTCAGACAAAAAATAAAACTAATTTAAGTCAGTAATATTGTTGAAAAAGTATTGGAAGATTATTTAAATTACAACAATTTAAATTACAACATCAGAAAAATGTCTTGTTTAAGTGAAATAATCTGCTAGTGGAACTCGAACTGAGTTGCTAGGCGACTCAGTTCGAGTCGCCTAGCTGGGGTTGCTAGGTAACGGCACAGAGGCAGTTGATTGTGATATTAGTAGAATATTCTACCAGTGAGCTAGCACTTTTCATCAATATTAAGAAAATATTTACATTAAAAAATCTCATATGTCGCTGAGAAGTTGCTGGTAAGTTAGTTTAGTCCTGTTTTAATTTTAATAAGATATTTGGACTAGAAACTAGGCCAAAAATACTTGGTAAGAGTTTGAGTTTTTGGAGTACAGAGACAAACAACAAGGTGAAATCATCAGTAAAGGATATAAATGTTTCCTTTCCTGACACATTTCTTTCCTTTCTGGAACGTGGCTTAAACCTCGTTGGATCCCTTGAGCTTCAGACTGCCGATGTAAAACGTTTGTGAGACGAATAAAGCTGTCTGAGGATCCGGCAGTAAATACCTGACCTGTTCATTGTGTGGGATGAACACGTGTTTGCCCCGCTAACCGTGACATTCCCATCTCTGTGCATCTTTATCACCTCCTCCTACTCATATCTTCTGATTATTTCTCAGCTCAACATAAACGTTGGAGCTGCAAAGACGATTATCTCCATGGGAAAGGAAGATTCCAGCTCTGAGGAGGGTTGGGTTTTGGAAAAACAGGAGAAAATCCCCACTAAAGTCACCTCTGAGAGTTGTTTTTTCTGCAGAATGTGAACAAAATGTAACTCGGTTGACTCCAGGATTCATGTTTGCCCAGATTGATTGGGAGACATTATAGGAACAGAAACACAATGCCTGTTAAACAGCTGATAGCATGAAACACAAACAGGTCAGTGATAGCATTGTGAAGAGAAACCGCACTGATTATTGATCAGCTCAAATATTTGAACAACCTCTTAGTAAGAGAAAGACAAGGTGGGATATTTTCTACAAGAGGTCAGCAGAAAGTAGAAAAATAAATGGAAAGAAATTACGGAGAAACATACAACGGTGTAACTAGATAGAAAAAAGTACGTTTCCGACAAAAATCGAAAAAATTTTCTAGAAAAAGTGGAAAGTCTTTGATTTTTCAAAGTGAAAAAATGCTTCTTTCTAGAGAATTTCTTAGATTAAATAAATTTCAATAATTTTTTGGCAGAAATGTACTCCTTTTTTTTATGACCCTGCTACGCCATTGTAGATTTTAAAGCAAAATGCATACAAATCCTGAAATTATTCAACAGTCTTTGAAATGAAGCTGCTATAAACAGTTATTTTAGTTAAAAAAGTCTAAATTTGGAGATAAAGGAAAAATTCAGAAATTTTTTTCAGAATTCTGACTTTTTGTCTACAAATTCTGACTATTTTTTGCTAACAATTACAACTTGCATCTCAGAATTCTGAAGATTGTCTCCAATTTCTGAAAAAAAAAGTCAGATTTTTTTTAAAATCCAAATTTAGAGACAAAAGGTCAAAATTCAGATTTTTTAAAATAATTTTGACTTTATTTTCAGAATTCTGAATTTTTTCCTGTGAAATTTGAAAAAAGTCAGAATTCTTTTTTTTGGCCCTAATCCTCTTCCGTACTTTCCTGAATGTTTTCAAAGTTTGTACAGGTTATCAACCTGGCGTCTCCTTTAAAAGTCTCTCTATTCCTGCCATTCCTGTGATTAGCGACGGAGCGTATGGGGTCTTAAGATGAAGGGAGCCTCCAGTCCTCTGGTTGCTTTGTTTCTCACGCTGCGACCGCAGGAGCTGACGCTGTGGACATGGAGTGAGCCCAAACACAGGATTCCTCCTTGTTTCTATCTTTTCTTTTCACTGAGTTGAGCAGCGCCTCCTCCACATTCCTCAGGCTGTCTGGACTGAGGAGGAGACATTCCGCAGACCTTTGTTGGGCTCACCAGGCCCCCTTACCCAGAACTGAAGAGGTAGTAAAGGTAATGAAAATATATTTTGTATCATTTCCTTTTGTTCGTTTGGCTAAATGCTGATGTGGAAATCATACAATTAGGCCCCAATTTACAATTTTCATTTGAGTGGAAAAGTGACACATTGTGGGGTTTTCTAGAAGCTCCCTATCCACTAAATTTACATAAATCTTACAAACAAAATGAATAAAATTAGTTAACAAGAAATCTGATGAAATATAATGGATAATATGAGCATTTAAGATACTGAGAATCGTATTTAGTTTTTTAAATAACCGATAGTTCTTTGGTGTTTATTTAAATTTAGCTTGCCCAATTTTAGCTCTGGTTATTTTTGTTCACAAAGCCTAGCTTATCTTATTTTAGCTCAGTTTTGTGTAGCTTATCTTAGTCAACTTGGCATAGCTTAGCAGCTGCTGTCTATCTTATTTTGATGAAGTTATGCTAGCCTTTGTTAAGGCTATGCTAGCCTAAACAGCGGCTATGCTAAACTAAGCTTTCATTATAGCTGAGTTTAGTTTAGCTTATTTTTATTATAATTTGCTTTAGTTTACCTTGTTAAAGCCTGGGTCCTTTCTTACTCTAATGAAGTTCAGCTTAGCTAACTTTTATGCTAGTCTTTGCTAAGCTACATTAGTTTATATTAATCAAGACTTATTTCACCCTTGCTTATTTTAGCTTATAGCTTTACCTTCCTTTGCTGAATATAGAACCGTCTTAGTTTAATTTTATTTTGACACAAAGCAACCAAACAATAAATCTATCAATCTGTGAAGATGTCAGAGTCACCCAAAAATAAAATTAATCATCTTGCAAAACCTCGAACAAATGTCATTCATTTTCAGTACCAGCCAATATAAAATATAAGAGGAAACATTTTAATCTGTTTTTGTGTTTCAACAATATAAAATCCTCTCCTCACATCCATTTTTTGTTGTTTTCCTTCATCGTTTTCTTTATAAGTCTTCTCTTTCTCTCTCTTCTACCCTGGATCTTGATATTTGTTCATCTCGCTCACTGGAAACCATTTTTCCAGTTGTAACTCATCTCTCTAACAGATTTCAGATCAAAGTGTAAAAACCTCTTGCCTTCTCGTTCTCTCTAATCTCAGCTTTCTCTGGAAGGAGATGAGGATCATGTGAATGAGGACAGGTTTTACTTCAGGGCCAGAAAGATGAATCAGATGCTCCTGCTAAGGATAAAAGGCAGTGTAATTTATTCATTTACAGGGCTAACAGCCACTGGGATCAGTTAGCTACGGTGTGAAATAAAGCTGAAGTTTGCTGAGTTATTTGGTGGGAACTGACTGATGGGTTTACGGCTTCAGCTTCGGGGAGGATTTTATACAACAAAGTGAGAAACTGGTTGTACAAGAGAGTTAACTTTTCATCTGACCACCACTCCCTTTCTTTACCGTTCGCCTTCAGGGAAGGATTTATCACACCTTGCTCGTACCTGCAAGGTGTATGTTTGCCGTTAGTTCAGGTGACAGCATGTGTTTGTGTGTTGAGGTCAAACGTTCAGCAGAGATCCTGAGAGAATCCTCTTAGTTGGCCGTATAATTGCACAAATTGGATTTCAGAAAATAAATTTGCTTAGTGGAAACGCACCAATTCAAAAGAATAAAGTCACGTTTTTTAATAAAAAGTTTTTGTGCTAGCTACAAAGAGATTGTTTTTTGGCTTAGTGTGTTTCACAGAAGTCACATATCAACAACCAGACGTTACTACTGGCATAAACAACAAAGAAGATGACAGGAAGTGGTAGGAGGATAATGGTGTGAACAAATGTATTCACATTTGATTTTAACTGTCTTTTGTATTTAACAGAAACAATTCAATTGTGAAATTGTGGGGTTTTTTTGACATTAGTGGAATACTGACAACATTTTACACACATCTGTAATGGACAATGGAGTGAGATGGCATCACTTTTTTTCTGTCTATGGCTTTGAAAAGCAGAAGTGGAGCCTCCTGCTCAATCAACAACAATCCAGGAAGTGTTTTCAGTCAACAACAAAACACTTGTTTTTTCTAGCAGCCACTATACAGTCCGTACAGCGGTAAAACCAGCTGATTAAAATGTCCTGGAGCTCAGTTTGGGTTGCTAGGTAACGGCTGTTGAATTTGAGATTTTTGAAAAAGATTGTTTAAAAACAGCTTGGTGTTTTTTGAAGTGCTTGGATTGTTTTCAGAAGCAGCTGAGACCCAAATGGAAGAATGAAAACATACAAAATGTGAATGTTGCATTACAGATCCCCTTTAACTATAAAGAAATAACTAGTACACAATAGTTCAGGTACAAAAGAGTTGGTTTACAGGCAAGACAGAACAAAACGGCAGAAGCTGTCTTTAGTTTATAACCACAGTATTTAAAAAAGAATAGAACCCTTTATAATAAACAACAGAGTGCTGTTGGTTGTTTGAGGATCCGATCTTTAGTCTCTCCACATGCCTGCAGGGCTCAGTGTTGGAAATTCAAATTTCATCAAGCCATTTTCATAACAACATAAACTTTATCGCAGATGACTGATCTCGCCTTTATATTCATGTTCAGCTCAAACCGCCAGCAGCAAAAACGTTTTCCTCTGGAATTTCTGTTGTAACCTCCAGCCATGACGCTCCTCAGCATCTCCTCTGCACTGCTCGTGTTATTTTAAAGCACTGACAGAGGTAAAAACACTCCGTTATGCCGGCCTTCTGAGCTCCATGTTCAGAAACTCCGGCTCCTTTAGCTGCTCATCCTGTTGTACTATGAAGCAGATTTTCCCAAGTTTATACTTTAGAAAAAGAATTTCTGAACGCTGTGGGTTTTTTTCCTAAACAAATGTACAATTGTGTAATCGGCATCGTATGATTCAAAGTAATTATAGTCGTTAACCTCATGCTTAAAACCACAGAGGGTTTAATGGAGCTGATTGCTACATTCCATGTCAGAAAGAATAACAATGTCCAAATGTTTGCTGCTTTCCAAACATATTCCCACATTCAAATTTACGTAAAAAAATATATATTTCAACAATAAGAATCAGATTTGTAATCAGACTCAGCTTTACAGGCCACAACAAATGTGATTCTGTTTTACCAGGCTGACTTTTATTAGCATTAGAAATTAGTACAAAGAGAAACGTATCTTTGTATTTTATTAACTTTAACATAAAAGTAGCATATTTGTTTGAACATGTTTTCATCTGTGTGTGTATGACTTGTTTAATAAAACACAAACCATCAGCAGGTTTTCAGAAGTACTTCCTGCTGCTGTGTGGCGGCCATGTTGGATTTTTTACTTGATTTTGGGGAGTTCAGCTTCCTCAATATTTACGTAAATATTCAAAACATAATTGAGAAACAAATAGTAGAAATTTGATTAATAAGACATCAAATTTAATCAATGAATCCAAGATATTAACCAATAGCAACAACTTGTTGAGTACATTGTAGTTGCTTAGCAACAACCTGTTGAGTAACTTATAGTTGCCTAGCAACTGGCGCAGTTTCACCGCTGTCCCTCATAGCTGCTTCAAAATTAAAAACAAGAGAAAACTGTGGATAAAACAGGAAAGTCATGCCACCAGTTTGGTAACATTTTAGATACTTAAAACAAACGGACCCTAATCAATATAATTGCCAATATCGACTGATATGGAACACACATCTTGACATATTTTTTCAGCCGTATTGTCCAGTTCTTCAGTTTAAATATTTCTACACTGAATAAGGAACAAATATTTATATTCTATTGACTGTCCATTGTAAATGAGTTTATTTTATTTGTATGTTCAAACCAACTTCATCAGATTATTATTATTTTTTTAAGTTATTGGATTTCCATCCCCTCCCTGCTATCGCTCTTGTTTTTGTTCTGCCGGAGTGAAAGTTTACGTTTGCCCACAAAACCAGGCTCAAACAGCGTCTGGTTCTTTTGTGACCTTATCAACAATCATAAACGGCCGTCACAATCAGCGGTGGAAATACCGATGCCAGCTGCCATGTTTGGACATTAAAATAACTTTAAAAACAGGAACCTCTGGGTTTGTGTTGACGGATAAGATCTTTGAAACTTCCAACAATCCCAGGCCCCGATTTCTCCGTTTGGGTGACACTCCTCCCCCATTCTTTCTCTCTCTTTCTATACTTTCTCCTCAACAGCAGCTTATCCATGCAAACAAGGCCGAATAATGCACACAGAAGGGGATCACAGAACCTCGCTCCCCCCTTTCACCTCCCACTCAACCCCCTGGATCTCTTCATCCAAAGACCCGAAACCGATCCGGCACGACGCAGAGCTGCAGGGATCACAAAGGCAACCAGGCGGTGAAGAGGAGGAGCGGTGCTGGATAATTACGGATGAAGATAACAACTACTGAGATGCAGATTAGCTTGGAAGGAGGAGACAAAGACGAAACAACAAAATGATATAAAGGTTTATATATTTGTAGGATCCACATTTACCGCATTGTTTATCATTTATCGAGATAAATTTCTTATTACGATAAGAATTCAGATTTATGATCGTCACAATAAATTCCAATTAATGACGTTTCAAACCCCCCTAAACTGTTCAAATTGTTATTTTTACAGTTTTTTCCTGTTGTTTGTTCACTTAAAAGTGTCAATAAATACTAATAAATTTAACAACATGATTAAATTCAGTTACAAGCTGCAGTTTAATTATATAAATCACATTCCTTTAAGTGGCTGGTGTCCTAAAGAAGCGTATTACAAATGGGAATGTTTTTCTAGAGCAGTATTTGTGTTTGTGGGACTATAATTGCTGTGACACACAGTCACACAATTACAGTTACCTAAACAAAAAAGTAATAAATAGTTCTTAATAGTTCTCACATTATTACCGTATCATTTATCATTTACCACAGAACATGGTTATAAAACTTTAAATCCATTTTCCCCTTTTATTTGGATATTTTAATACAAACATTTAGAGAATAATATTTATATGATTATAGACAGTATCTAATGTTTTATTAGTTATGACAGTTTTCCATAAACTTGTGATGCATTAACAGTTTTTTATTTACTTGAAAATGCTAAGCTAAATTTAAAATTCCTTTACTTAAAGTCAGGAAAAAATTTTTTTGTTTTGACATAAAAGAAGAAAATGCACTGTTCAGTTTTAGAGGATTTTCTTCTTTCAGTCTGTGGGTTATTCCTCAATAATCTCATGTAATCTCTCTAAAATATCAACAAAGAGAAACCACAAGAAAATAAAGAGTTAAATTAACTGTTAAAGCTTGCAGACCCCCATGAGAGAACAAGAAAAAGACGAGAAAAGAAGGATGGAAACACAACAGAAGGGTAAAAAAAATGAAAGAAAAGTAAAATAAACTAGAAAGACTGTCACAGTTTACTGGTTTGAGTGTTAACAGACACTCAAACCAGATTATTTTGGCAATAAGTTAATGTCTGGTTTCAAAAACAAATCAGCAGGCGCTGCTCCGTTACCTAGCAACCACAAGGAAGCCTAGCCCGTTACCTAGCAACCCGAGAGTACACTTTCTTTTAAAAGAGCGCTGAAATCTTAGTTTTATTTCAATAAAACTATTTCAGAGCAGGTTTGGACACCTTGCTCTCCAAGGTTTCCAAACAGAAAATTCTATTTTCTTAAAACAAGGTTTATGTGTGTAGTTTGTTTAAGGACACATTTTTCAATATTATATTTTAATATCATAAAATGTAATTTTAATATCATACCAGTTTGATGGCAGGCAGATTAGTCACCACTTTGGTGGAAACTAAAGAGGATCCTAATAAGTAAACAAATAAACATCTGCCAAGGTATTACTGATGGAAATTAGCTTGTTTTAGCTAACTGCCACACATCCACATTATAAATGTGATTAATGTGCACTATTCCGACAAATAAATAAAAAACATCCTTAAAATTGGTTTTATTCTTTATAAAATCTCTAGCTCCAGCTGAAAGTGGTTCTCTTTAACTATAGCAACAGTAGCTCACTAATTAGCAAGCTAGTTAGCTGCCTAGCTAGTTAGCTAGCTGCAGCTGTGAATCCAGCGAGAAAACACCTACCTATTGTGTGTATTTCTGTGACTCTGCGTACACGTCCGTCTCTTATTTGTCCCCATGTCTGCCAGGACAGGAAGCAGCACAATGCCAGGCAGGTCCTGAGGAAAAACTGGATCAGAACCACACACATGGGTCTTGTTAGACATAAACAAGAGAATGCACACTAAATAACTGCTGCACACTCTGCTGCACACAGAAATATCTTTGTGGTGACTGCTAGACTCATGAAACAAACAAGACTAATCAGAAAATAAAGTGAAAAAAGTAACTGTCAGGTTAACCTCATTTGCACGGCATTTTGGTTTATTTGAATTGTTTTCTGCCTAAATTAAATAAAAAGATGTTTATTTTCTGTCTGGTTTCAGGAGGTCAAATGAAGAAATCATTTATCTTGAAAAAGAAAAAAAGAATCACCTCTGATTGTTAATGAGGCAGAGTAATGAACCAGTTTCAGAGAGGACAAAGAGTTAAAGACTGAAAAGAAAATACTAACAAAGCGGAAGAAGAGGAAACGTGTACAGCGTTGATCCCGGATGATCTCCTGTCATCCTAAAAACACAAACAGAACGAAGCTGAAGATCTGTCCCCCGAGGGACGATGGGAATAAAGACTTAATCCGTCTATTACAGCTCAAACATCCTGGGAAGTCAAAGAGCATCTGAGTATCTGCAGAAACAAGCAGAACCTGGTCTGGACACAAAGCATGGAGTCTGTTTATGGAGGAGAGTTAAAGAAAAATACCTGAAAAGGTGATTCAAGTTCAGTTATGAAACTTTCCTGGATTCTGAAGCTGCAAGAGCCAAAAGAGTATATAAAAGATTATCCAAATTACTTAAAAAACTAAACTTTAAAATCCTCCTGATGATAATTTAAAACATGCAACTCAACATCTATGCAACTTAAGGCTTAAAGTTGCATAGGCTTAAGGCTTAAAAAAGAAAACTGAGCTCCATCCGAAAAGAAAAATTTAGTTAATTTCTTACATGTAATTGGCCTAAGTTTGTCAAACTTACTTTAGTTTAATTTAACATGTCAACTAAATAAACTTAATACTTACACTTAATTTGACTTCTTGTATCAAATTAACTAAATTTTAGTACGTTAAATCATTGTTTTATTTTTTTAATGCTCACTATAAAACATATACATCACTATAACATCCATTAAAGGTCCTGAATATTTTAGTTTAGTTTTTAATAGACAAAAGCCCAATTTCAAGGCTTTAAATTATCAGATAAAATTTCTTTTAAATCATATTTGATACATATAACATCTGAATGTGATATAGTTACATGATTATGTTATGAAATGGCACTATGCGGCGCTAAAGACACAAAACTGGCCCTTTAAATCAAAGCAGTGCAAGATTTGAGCCCTGCGGAACTCCGTAACCAACAAGGTTTAAAATAACCAACAAAACTGAAATGGTTAAACCAGTTAGCCCATAATTTTTGCTAACAAAGCTCCTCTGTTCAGCAAAATTGCTTCACATTTTCTGTTTTTATCTGACAGTTAAACCAAACTTTGCTTGTGAACAAAGTGTGTGAACTCCTTTCATAACAGCTCAGCTTCTCTGCTTTAATGACTTTGTTTTGTGTCTTCTGTTAATGTAGTTTCCTCATCAGGGAGAGACAAAGGCTCTCCGGGGATGCCGAGAAGTCCAAAAAGAGGACAAGTTGAATCCTGACTGCTGAAACAAGCTGGAAATCCTTGTTGAGCTAAAAGAAGAGAAGCGGAAACCAGGAAAACTGAGACATTTCTCTGAGACACAACCAGAGCCTCTTTTCATTCAGACAAAGACAAAAAGAAACACTTTGCATCCCATGGAAGTTACAATCCAATAAGTGCTAATGAGGCATCATTTGAATCCCAAAGGGAGCTGGAAGATAGTGGTGCGTTGAGGTGAAGAGTGAGAGTTGATTCCCAGAGATGGAGAGGGTGAAAGAGAAGCCGACCCCCCGAGGGTCGGAGCGATTTCTCTCCCCCACATCCTCTCTGTCCGCTTCCCTTTTCAGCTGCTTCCCTGCCTCCATCAGATCCATTCTGAGTTAATCCAACAAACGCAGGATGAGAAACAGGCTCATTAGCGCTGAGTCCGCCCGTCAATCCGGTCCTAACGGAAACGTTTTCCTGCATAAACTAAAACTTCAGCGTCATTAATGAACAGGTTGTTCTCTAAGGTTTCCAAACAAAAAACTGGACTTGCACTGCAAAAGTACCAAATTTTACCAATTATTTTTGGTCCAGTTTTTAGCGGAAACGTCTTAGTTCACCCGAAACAAACAAAACTAACTTACAAGTAACTTTTCAGCAAGATATAGAAGCTTGTTTTAAGTCAATAATTTCTTTTAACTAGTTGGATTAAATGCTTTATAAACTATTTACATCATTCAAAAACTTCCAATTTGATTTAATTAATGCTGTTTTATAATGCGATATAAGTTTGAAAGTTTCAACTAACCAATTAAAAAAATTACCTGTAAAACAATTTACACATATTTATTTAGTTTAATTAGACATCCAGTAGAGTTCCCTCAATTTGAATTAAAACGACCTGAATTTTATTCTCATTATTTTACTTATTTAAAATAAAACTGGTTAAAAACCAGAAAAACCAGCAGATCTCAGCCTCTTCTTTGAATTTTTGTTTTCTGCTTCGATTAAATACCTCTATTTTATTTTCATTTAGCAGGTTCTCTACTTCGCACAACATTTCAAATGTCAAAGCTGATAAAATCCCGATTTATCATCTCTGCATTCATTGTGTTTTCCTCGCCTATAATTCACAGAGGGGAACAAAAGCCTCAAACATGGTTTAACAGCACAGCTCGGAGACGTTTTCAGCTTTTCTAAACATGAGCTTCAGACGTGAAAATGAGGGAATTAAACAGTATCTGTGTGTAAATGTTTTCAAGAACAATGGCTGACGCCTCCCGGCGAATGGTTTTATCCAAACTGTGTGTCTCTCACTGTATTCATGACATTAATGGAGGGGGAGAAAAAAAACTTACAGCAACAAAGTGAAATCCAGAGAGGTTTCAGATTAAACTGCAAAAAAACAAGAAACACTGACCAGTGGAGAACAGAAGAAGTGCTGGGTAAAAAAAAAACATAGTTACATCATCTGAAAAACCAACTTACTGCCAATATGGACACAGAGATATAAAGTTATGTTTCTCTGCCTGACGAACCCCACATTTGATTTTTATTTGCTCTGACCAGAAATTACCAAATGAGCAAAGTTTTTGGACCAAATTAGCCCAACGCCAGAGAACCTCACTCAACTTTTCCAGCTGATAAATCAAGAGTCCCAACTGTGTGTTTGAGTGACTCGGAAATGGAGCCTTGAGGAACCCCACGTTTGATTTTTGTTCACTCAGATCAATTTACCGAAGTATTTGGACCAAGTCAGCCCAATATCAGGGAATATCACTCATATTTCCAGCTGACTATTCAACAACCTCAATTGTGTTTTTGAGACACCCAAGAATGGAGCCTTGAGGAACACCACATTTGATTTTTGTTTGCTTAGATCAAAAATGACCAAAGTATTTGGAAGAATTTAGTTCACTACCAGATAATATCACTCCCTTTTCAATTCATAAATCGATGATCTCAACTGGGTGTTTGGGTTTTAATTAATTATTAATTAATTTAATTAGTTTTTGAATATGGGAATATTTTGATGATAAAAACTCTTTATGAACCTAAGTTTAAAACCTGCACTACACCTTTTAAATAATAATAAAACTGTGCAAATCTTTACTCTACCACACTATTTGATTGACTATAGGCTGATGCTCCACGCTGCAAACGCTACATCTCTGCATTAATCAGCAGCAGGAACGGCGGGGCGGGTCACTCTAAGGAAAGCAGCCTAATAACAATGTCCATTGAAGGGCCGTGCTCCCGTTTCCCCTGGGAACATTACCAGGCCTTTCCTGCTATACAGCAGCTCCCCACAATGGGCTGCTGCTCCAGACCAAATGGGAAAGATAAATGTGCTGCATCACGACCACTGCAGACAGAAAAAGAGGAAGAGTAAAATTTCACCAAAAGGTTAGGAAATTTCTGAGCTCCAAAAGTCAAAAATTGGCACAAAAAAAATCTGAAAGTTTGAGATTAATCTCAATTTTCTAGAAAAAACAATCAAATAAAAAATTTTCTGAGTTTGAAAAGTCATAAATGCTTGACTTTTCAGAAATATCCAAGTTGATTGGAAAATTTCTGAGAATCTCAAAATTTTGCATTTTTTCTGGCAATTAATTTTTTCTATTTTCCCAGTTTTCTTCTAGAAAAATTTCAACTTTTCAAAATCAAAATTTTAAGTGGTTTTTGTAGGATGCTTCTGAGTTTAACTATTTGATGCTTTTTAAACAAATTTTCAGATTTTCAAACTAAAATTTTCTCATAATTTCAATTAGCTGGTTAGCTAGCTGTGTTTTTTTTTTTATTTTTTACATCAACCTGAAAATTGTTGATTTTTTCTTGAAAATTTGTGACTTTTAAACTCAGAAATTTTCTTTTTTGTGTTAGAAAATTTCAGTTTTTTGGTGGAAATTTGCTGCACCTTTATTTTTCATTCCATCTCAAAAGGCTCTAATGAGTTGTTTTTTTCTCTTATTAATAATTGCTGCGTATTTTTACAGAGTTTAGAACGTAGAATCTGTTTGAGGTTTAGTTTGCATCTCTGTGTGTTTCTTTGTTCCACCTGTAGGATGTGTGAAATGATCATGAAGAAGTAGTATGAACGGATCCAATTTCAGCTGCAGACCTGAGTTATTTCTCACTTTATCTACACACGCACACACACACACACACACCCCTCCACTGCCTCGAAGCAGTCCAAAGCACATTTTTTCGGCGACTTCAAGGACATCAGAAGTGTCAGACGTTAAAAACCTGCCGGAGGTAAACTGCTCCTTTTGAAGCAGACACAGGAGGAAATCACACACACCTGAATGAGAAACAAAAATGCTTTTAAGGAGAAAGAAACCTGAACCTAGAGCCCCTTCACCTCTGCTGGCTACAATAAATGTTATGACAAGTGAGGACAAAGGGAGCCGTCGCCGCTTCAATCTGGAAGAAAAAAATTTGGATTGTCATCAATAACATGAGAGTGAAGGGGAGTCGCTGCAAAAATATGATTACAGATGGTTCATATTGTAGCATCGAGTAAAACGTTTTCAGCTCTGATTGAGAGGAGTCAATGTTTTCTGTAATTTTTCAGGGAGTTGGCGCCAAAGCAGAGGATCGTGGGAATTCTTTAGTTGACACTGAGTTAACAAGACTTTGATGACCTGAAGGGTCAGCACGGTTCACACCAGACAGGAACAGATTTAGGAAAGATTTTAAAAAGGATAAGAATCCATTTAGATGAGAGTATAAAATATGTAAAAATAGAAAAAATACCACCTAAGTGTCCAGTAAGGGCAACATTTCAACACAAAGTACTTTACAGACGTCTCATTGCAAGTGAAATAATCTGCCAGTGGAACTAGCTCGCTAGCATGGGCTGCTAAATAGCTAGTCCCAACTAATTAGCTGGAACTAGATAGTTATCCAACTACAAAATTCCAGCTAGCTAATTAGCGAGCTGTTAGCTAACTAGCTAACTAGCAAGGTAGCTAGATGCTACCTTGGGGCTAGGTAGCATCTAGCTAGTTGCAACTACACTGTTGCAACTAGTTAGTTGACTAACTACATAATTCCAACTAGCTAGTTAGTTAGTTGTTAACTTGTTAGCTAGATAACTACCTAGTTACTAGAAGTAGCATCCCCAGCTAGCTAGTTAGAACCCCTTGCTGCCTAGCTTGTTCCACTGGCAAATTAACTGGAAAATGTCATGAAATAATCTACAAGTGGAACTAGCAGCATTTTTTATTCATATTAAGAAATTACTGACTTAAGTCAATGTCATATAGTGCTGAAAAGTTGCTTGTTTGCTTCTTTTGTCTTTTTTTCCAAGTGTATTAAGACATTTGCAGTAGAAACTTGGTAAACTTTTGTATTTTTACAGTGTGGCAAAATAATGAAAAGTATTGTAACTCTCAGGTTCAGTCTAATTGAGATAATCAATCAACTCTCATGGAGTGGAATTGAAGCGTCTTACTAGTAGAGATGTTATATTTTTTTGGCTACGATTGTAATGTTTATTGTTCTGCCCTTTTTCCTTGTCTGTGCTGATGTTTTCTGTGTGATGCATTATTTTTGACAGATTCTGTGAGGAAATCTAAACGTTAGGATCTGAGTAGGATCTGTCAGTGTTGCTCCAACAGGTTGATGGTCTGCTCCCCCTCCACCGCGTCCTGAAGGCATCTTGTGGCACCCAGCGATCCAGACCAGTGCCTTAACCTTTCTTTTCTGACCTCACCTGCTGCTGTTAGGGGCCAGTGTGTCGTATAGCTTCCTGTCAGGGTCTTTATAGATCTTAAGAGGTGGAACAGATGGGGGTTTATTCCTTATTCACCGTTTCATTCACTGGGTTTGTCCTAAATAATAAACTGACACCGAGTATTTCCAAATGTTGATATGTTACAGCAGTTTGGGCGACTAAAAAGGAAGTGAGAATTTCTTCAGACCAAAGATAAATCCAGGAAGCATTAAAGTTCTTAAAAATAAAAAAACAACCAGATGTTTTTGGCAATAAGTTAATGTCTGGAAAACAAACCGTTTCAAAAAACCTCCGGAATGTTAAGTCACATTCAAATGGCACCGGGCGTTACCTAGCAACCCCAGCAGAGTTCGCCCTGTTACCGAGCAACCGGAGCTGAGCTCCAACATGTTTGGTCAGCTGGTTTTATCTATGTACTGTATGTGCTGTACAATGGCTGCTGCAAAAGACAAGTGTTTTGCTTATAGTAAAAATGATGATGATCTTTATTGTCCACAGCCTCATGGCAGCTAAAAACACAATACATAAAAAAAACATAAAATAAAAAAAAAATTTCAAACCAGCAACGAATAACAGCCAAACAACTGAGGAACATTACTTCTTTTGTTGTCGACTTACCATCCAGAAACCACTTGCTCGATTCTTGTTGGCTGTACAGGAGGTTCCACTTCTGCTTTTCAAAGATGTATGGTTGCATAATTACAGATCTGTTTGAAGCCATTTTGATGTGAGAAAGCAAATGTTGATTTGGGCGCCTTGGCCTGCAGCAGCTTATTTGGATTTAGAGACAAGACACCCTATAGCTGAAAGGAGCAGAATAAAATCTCATTATTTATGACTCATTTTGTGCAAAAAGTGTCAACGATGTTTTGTATCGCCCATTAAGGTATCCAAACCTGTAAGAGGCTGTTTTTCCAGGACAGTTAAGAGACTCCCTTCACTTGTTTCTTCCTTCTAGATGAGCACAAACATTAGTTAAGCTGATATATGTGAAAACTCAGTCACACACAGAGCTGACATATGGCTGAAGAATAGCCACAAGTGTTAAAATATTAACCTGCTCCTCCTCATTAGGGCTGCCAGAGCAGTAAAACACTTCTGTGAGGCTTGATGCTCCGTCCGAGCCTCCAGCGCCAGCAGGGTGCGTCCTCCACCCCCCATCAACCACAAAGGCCAGTATGGCTTCGTTAATGGTGCATGTTGGCTAAAAATCGACCTGCAGCTCAGTAGGGGGCAGACTCGACGAAATGGCATCCGCGGCGCGAACAGGAGATCCCTGTGGGGCTGGGTTGAGCTGAAGAGAGGTGGAGGAAGTTCGGGAAATAGGTTAATAGGAAGAAGCTTAGAAAAATAAGCTGTAATTATAGTGAATGAAAAAAGACATTAAAAACTTATTCTGAAAGCCGTCATAGTTAGGTCAGGTTTATTTGTGAGGCGCATTTCAGCAACAATCAATAAACATTACAGTTTATCCAATCCCAACATCCAAATTATCAATATTTGATGGTTAATTTTGATCAATGTTTGATGATTTTTCAATATTCCAGTTATTATTAATCAAAAGCAACTCTGAAAAGTTGGGTTTTAAGCCTTGATATAAAGGAACTCAGTATATTAATTAGATACTTTGACGTTCATGGCTAACGGTTCAAAGCTAACAGCTCTAAGCTAACAGCTCATGGCCAACAGCTCAAGGCTAACCGCTGAACGCTAACGGTTCAAAGCTAAAAACTCAAGGTAACTGGTTCAAAGCTAACAGCTCTAAGTTAATGACTCATTGCTAACATCTCAAGGCTAACGGCTCAAAGCTAACAGTTCATGGCCAACAGCTCAAGGCTAACCGCTGAACGCTAACGGTTCAAAGCTAAAATCTCAAGGTAACTGGTTCAAAGCTAACAGCTCTAAGTTAATGACTCACAGCTGACATCTCAAGGCTAACGGCTCAAAGCTAACAGCTCAAGGCTAACCGCTGAGCGCTAACGGCTCAAAGCTAGCAGCTCAAGGCTAATGGCTAGGTTAGCTTTAATACTAAGTCACAATCACACTACCAGTAAAAACAAACATTTTAAAGGCTACAACCTTACACAGCAAGAAGTGCTAGTTAACATCCATACATTCATATAACTGTTATCAACACTATAACACAGTATTGTACAGTGACAGCAGCTCTGCTCTATACAGTACGTTTTATTGACATTCAAGAGTTATTGACTTAAAACAAAGCTCCTAAACCTAGCTGAAAAATTTGTTTTGAGTTAGTTTTGTATTATTTTAAGTACTAAGGTGTGTTTACTAGTTATTGGTAAGATTTTGTGTTTTTCCAACATCAGCTTTTTATGGATTTTAATAAAATATTTAGAGTATCATATGGAAACAAGAGTCTTTTTAATCTCTGAATGGAGTTTTTTTTTAAATACGCAGTAATAAATACATTCTGAATTATTATTATTGCTGAAGAAAAACTATTTTAAATCTTTTAAAACATGCAAATGTTCATAAATTATATGAGGAAGATAAAATGAGAACAGAACTAAGAAGAACAACCTTTGTAATTGGAGAATAATTATGAACATTTTAGTGAAGAACCAGGATTGAGAAGTGAAATAAATCCGATTAAAGCTGCCAGCATGGATCCAGTCAGCGTCTCTATCCTCCATGTTTTATTGCTCCCATGTCTCTACTCCTTCCCTGTCGCTGATCCCGGCCTTTTGTCAGGATCCTTCTTCCTACCAGGAGCCATTGGTCGGGAATTAACTTTCCAAGTGTCAATCAATACTCTTCCTTCCCTTCCTCCTCCACCTGCCGTTTAATTGAACATGCAGTCATGTGAGGAAGAGGAGGGAGGAAGGAGTTATTCTATTAATTTGCTGTCTCTCCTTTTCTGCCCCTTCACCTCCGTAAAACAGATTTTCTATACCTAAAGGCAGGAATACGACCGCCTGTTAGGGCCAATGTAGATAGAAAAAAGGTTTAAATTTCAGCCAAAAAAATATTAAGTTTTGAGATTAATTTGAGAACTATTCCAGAAAAAATGTGTAAATTTCTGAGTATCAAACGTCAACTTTTTTTTTAAATTTTTTTTTTAACTTTTTGACAAACTCAGAAAATTTCCAAGTTTCTTCTAGACAATTATTTTCATATGACTTTATTATCGTAACAGTACGACATTATTTCCCCTCCATGCCTTTGTTCTTGTAGCAATACGACTTTGTCGTAATGCTACGACTTACTTGTTGTACTATGACTATATTATAGCACGCCTTAATTTTCGTAATATTTGTGCGTTTCTCTCATAAAGCAAACTTTATTCTAATAATTTTATTACTTTATATTTAATAATTTTTATTACTTTATTCTAATAATAGTATTACTTTATTCTTATAATTTTATTTATTGTATTTTTCTTAGTATGGCTGTAATACTCTGTTGAACAAAACTTATTGCAAAGGGAAGCAATTTTCATTTTGAGGTAACGGATTAGAAACATTTCCCCTGTTCTCCCCTAGGGAGCTCCACGGCCTGATTTACGTTTTCTTGTTTTTTTTTTTTTAAAGTTTGCTCAAAATTTTTCAAGCCAATTTGATGGAAACAAGCCATTATATCGCCTCGCTCATTATCCTCGTCATATTTTCCATCTCTTTATCTACTTTACGCGATTAAAACGTTCTTAAGACTTTCTCCCTTCCTGCAGGAGATTCTTTAAAACTCCATGTAGCCGGGAAGCGGACGGGCCAAACGCTCGTTTGGGTCACGTTATCAGAAATCTGAGGTCAGCTGTTGGAACAGCAGCAACACTCCGGATCGGCGTTATCACATCTAAGCTCTCCTTTGATTCTGGACCTGGACCGTCTTAGTCTAACGTTACACCAAACAGAACCTCCAGGCCGCCAGGATTCGGGCTAACACGCCACCTGGCTGATAGCAATCAATGCTGGATGAAGCTAAATCAATGGCGACTAATGGAGGGGGGCTTTCTGCTCCTAATGAACGCTTCGGGTCTCTATCAGACCATCAGCAGAAACGACTTCAGGGTCTTTCAGGTCCTCAACCAGACAGCAGATGGGTTTTCTTCAGCTGCTCGACGCCACAGGAAGGGAGAAATTTGTGGAAAAGTGAGTAAGCACAAAGCAGAGTTGTTTTAACTGCAAAAACACAAAATATTACCAATTATTGTTTGTATTTTTAAGTTAACCTGCCTATACTAGCGGATTATTTCACTTACGACACTGGAAAATGTCTCGCACTTTTCTTTAAAATCAATATAAAGAAATTATTGCATCTTGCTGAAAAGTTACTTTTAGTGTAGTTTAGTCTTATTTTCATTGAACTAAGATGTTTGCAGTAGAAACTAAGCAAAAATACTTGCTGAAATATTTTTGCATTTCTGCATTGTAGGGAACACTTCCTTCGGCAAAAACACAAAATATTACCAAGTATTTTTGTCTAGTTTCTAGTGCAAATGTCATAGCACCCTTGAAATAAGATTTAAGTAACTTTTAAGCAAAATTCAGAACCGTTTTTACAGTCGATAATTCCTTAATATTGATGAAGAAGTTCTAGTTTCACTGGCAGATTAAATGTTTTGTTGTAAAGTAAATATTCTTCCAATGAACTGGAACTTTTCCATCAATATTAAGAAATGATTGACTTAAAACAAGCTCCTATATCTTGCTGAAAAGTTACTTTTAAGTTAGTTTTGTCTTTCTTAAAGTGCACTAAGATATTTGGACTAGAAACTAGACCAAAAATACGATTTGAATTTTCCATAATTAGACATTAAATTTACGTCCATTTTCTTTTTTTAAGTGTTCAAACCGCATCATATCCGGTTTTCTGGGTTTAATTTCAGGGTTAAAAAATGCACAAAGTCTGCAAAACCGTATTATTTCTCTTCATATATAAGTTTAGAAGTATGGTGAAGCGAACCAGACTAAGCTCTGCTCCTTCTCTGCGGCTAAAAGGTCGGATTAAACACTGGCTTTGTTTGTGAAATGAAGATCTGACAGCTGCTGTGTTAGGATTATTTCTTCCTCTGTGTGTTTAAGCGCTCAGGCCTTTTAGCACCTGGCGGCTTGGTTTTTATTCCACCTCTTCACAGTTTCTTAGTGATTTTGATCTGGGAGCAAACAGAGAAGAGAGGGAGATTTTCTCAGATAATAAACACAGCTGGAAGTTTCAGCACTGAAATTCACACTCTGATTTTCTCTCACAAACAACAAAAGGTCTCCAGGAATTAAATTTAGACCTGCTTTGTTTATGTTCTGCATATTCTGTGTTTTTAAGACATCTTCTGTGCAAAATTTCTAAACCATAATTTCTCCAAGCAGTCAGATGTTCTTAGTTAATTTAAAATGAATTTGATCATTTTGTCTTCTGATTTCTGAGAGTTTTGCTTTTTATTCCTTAAGGCTCCTTTAAGTTAAAGGATCTTTACCCCAAATGGTACATCTTACATAAAAAAAGGTTGTTTTTTTTCATTTTCAATATATTAATTAACTTTAGACCAATTTATAAATACAGTATTAAAAAATAGTTAAACCATTTTGGTTCTAGAGTAGATAAAAATGCAGTACACTTTTGCCAAAAAAAAAAGCCAAACAATTTAGCATATTTTATAGAAAAATTTTTGGAATATCTAAACTCCAAAAGTCAAAAATTTTCAAGAGAAAATATGAATTTTGAGATTAACATTAGGAATTTCCTAGAAAAAATATGAAAATTTCTGAGCTCTACTAGTCAAAACTTTGCATGAAAACTTCAGACATTTTGGGATTAAACTGAGAAATTTTGTAAGAAAATTAGCCAGTAAAAACAAAACATTTCAGATTTCTTTCTAGAAAACTTTTAATTTTTCAACCAGTCATTTTGCTAGAAATGGTCCTTAAAGCTTAGATAAAATTAACAACAAGCATTTTAGCAAGATATGAGACTGTTTTATGTAAATGATTCTTTGATATTAATAAAAAATAGTTCTAGTTTCATTGTCAGACTATTTAATTTACAGCAAGACATTTTCCCCATGTTATAAGTGAAATAATATGACAACAGAACAAGAACTTTTTTATGAAAATTAAGAACTTATTGACATAAAACAAACTCTTACATCCTGGTAAAAAGTTATCTTAAATTACTTTTGTCTTATTTCACCTGTACTAATATATTTGCACAGAAAACTAGACTAAAATACTTTGTAAAATGTTGTGTTTTTGCAGTGAAAGTCCAGTTTTTCTGCGTTTTTAGCTCATGTTGTCAAGTCAAGCTGCCATATTCTAACATTTTTGATGACTTTATCAGATCAGTAGCTTTTTAAACTGGTTCAGTTCCTGTTGTTTTGATGCAGTCAACAGTGACAGGAGCCACTCAGTTGTTTTTCCTTCTTAAATTCAAAGGAAGTGAGTGTGAGGAGGATTATCTGCGCTGTAAACACAAACACTGACGGATCGGATGGTTGAGAGGAGACAGAGAATAAAAGATGCTGGGAGTTCATCCTCTTATCTCCTCATTGTTGGAGTCATCTTTCTAAGAAATAGAGGAACCTCTTTTACATTTCAGGTCAGGATCTTCATATGAGTTCATCAGCAGTGAGCATGGGAATCAAACATGCAGCGTAGATGTGACTGACCGCTAACCTTACAGCAGAGAAGAATGTGCTTATTCTGACAGGCAGGTTAAATAAACGGCGATGTTGGAGCTCAGAAAAACAAAAAAAACGAGCAAGCAGATAAACAATCCTGCGGGCGAAACAGAGCGCGACAGAACAATGGGGCAAAGGTTCCTGTCAAGGAAGGCTGGAGGGGAGGAAGAGGCCGGCCGGCCGGTCGGGTCGGGTCGGCCGTGTTATCATAACAGCAGCTACAGGCAGTGCTAATGTGGGAAACCAAACATGGATGTGACTGAGAGAAAGAAGGATACTCTCGGTTTTCAGCTCAGACCTGCAGCTCTGAAAAAAGAAAACTTTAGCTCTCAGAAAGCGGGCGTCGTGTTTACACAACGTTTTACAGTCAGGAGCAAGAAAAACAGCAGATATTTCTCTATGATGGAGCACTAGGGACATAAATTGGGAGATTTATTTTACATACTTTCTAAAGAAAATAAGAAATTGGACATTTCTGAGCTGCGAAATTCCCAAATGTGTGACACAAAACTCAGAAATGTTTAAAGTAATCTGAAAATATTTCCAGAGAAAAACTGTGAATTTCAGAAATTTCTGCCAAAAAACTTTTTAGATTAACTTCACATATTTTCTCTCCCCCCAAAAATGAGAATTTCTCAGATGCAGAAGTCAAAAAATTGCAAGAAAAAACAATTAAATTTTGAGAATAATTTCACATTCTCCAAAAAAAAAGATGCAGAAGTCAAAAACTCAGAAAATCTTGATCTCAAAAGTTTTTCAGAACAAAAACATACATTTCTGAGCTCTAAAGACTCTAAATTTTTGAGTTTTCAAACTGAGAAGTTTTCATGTTTTTTCTAGAAAATTTCTGAGATTAATTTCAAGATTTCTGTTTTTTTCTTGCAATTTTTTGACGTTAGGAGCCCAGGAATGTCCAAGTTTTTGTAGAATTTCTTTTCCAGTTACAATGGCCCTAATATGGTGTCATATTTCTCTCACTGTTAGACTGGAGATCATGACAGGAAACAACAAGAGAGCCGAAACAATAGAGAAGCATTTTTAAATCTTTCAAGAAGCTCATTGGATGCAGAAAGTGGAGGAACATGCTGGTTGTTTCCATCAGCGGAAGGAGGAAAACATCAAAGCCCACGAAAATATATAAAAATAAGGCCAAAGGATGTGGGAAAAAAACAACAACATTGTGGTATTCATGATTAAAACTGAAATATAAACTGATACAAAATATAATACTGAACATTAGAGACTCCAGATGGTTAAAGCAACAGTTTGCTGCAAATTCAGCTCCCCGTTTGCTTGTACAGGCGTCGCCCACATTAAAAGCCATTCTGCTGCTGCCAACGCGTCACCGACTGCAGAGGTTAATCCCTAAAACTAATGCTTCCACATGCACACAGGCCGTCCGTCACTGCTGCATCAGATGCTATCGATAACTTCACCCTCTGCTTCAAACTGGCCTTCAGAGCAAATAACTGATGATCCGAATAGAAACTTCAACTGACACAAAGAAATTCAGAGTTTTTCTGACTAATTAAACACCAGAACCAGCTAACCACAACAGTTTTCCTCTGGGAAATTCAGCAAAATGAAACACGTCTCCGTAAATATCTCGCTGTAATCAATATTTTTATAACTCTGACAGCAGGAAAGGATTAGCTAGCTGATATTGTAGGAGGATCGTTTTATTTTTAAAAGCATTAAAATCAATAAGTCTAATTAAAACAGCAACCCAAATGACAGATACAACAATTTGTAAACGTGAAACTCAAAAATGTCAATATACGAGTTGCAGCAACAAATGTGCTTTATCATAAGAAAAAAACAACACAATTTCGCAATTGCCTTTCAACTACTTCCTGTCGTCGTCTTTACGTTGTCAGTAAATAAGAAATGTAATTGAAATCACATGTGAATAAGTTTGATCTTGCAATAAGCCATTAAAAACACTCCATATCCCACCACTTCCTGTCATTGTCTTCTTTGTTGTTTCCGTTAGTAGTAACATCCGGCTGTTGATCATGTGACTCGTGTGATGCAAATATAGGATTTCCATTGCAGTTTTGCAACTGCAATTTTGATACAGTTGAAAAACCACTCATACCGGCTTAGCATGTTTCTAACATGTTTCAAATGAGCAAATTTATTTTCATGATTCCAATTTGTGCAATTTTAGGGTCATTAGTTGTGTTTTCATTACAAAAGTGAGATAAACTTTGGCAATATTCTGCTATTGCTGAGAAAAAAATCATAATTTCATCATTTGCTGTGTTTCCATTAATTAGGATTACAATTAAAACTCACACATGAATACATTTGTTCACGATAAGTCAATAAAAACTGCGCCGTCGTCCTTCCTGTCATCTTCTTTGTGCTTGCAAGTAGTCACATCCGGTTGTTAATTGTGTGACTTATGTGATACAAAAAGACTGTTTCCATTGCTTTTTTACAAAATACACTAATTTCACTGCAGCCAAAAAAACTTTTTATTGAAAGACGGGAGTTTTTTCAAGATCGGTGTGTTTAAACTAAGCAAATTTAATAAGAACTGGTCATTTTACGTGTTTTTTTTCTCGCAAGTTTTTATGCAAAATCTGCTTTTAATATTTACAATAAGCTTTCAAAAGTAACTGACTTCAAGCTAAGCTACCTCTGCCTTCTTTTTTCATATTAAAAAAAACAAACATTCACCTCATTTTACAAAATTTTCCTTTTGTAACAGGATTAATTTTATTCTAAAATCTGAAAATATAAAAAACTTTTAGTTTTATTTTGCTAGCTTTCATATGAAACATTTTATGTAGCACATAGAGAATTACGTTTTGGGCTCCAGTTGAGTTTTAATTTGTAGCAACAAAAAATAAACAAAGATCTCTCCAAATCTTTGTTTATTGTTATAGAACCAGAACCTTCAGAGTCACATAAAGACAGTTACAAAGTCAGCCTTCTATCACGTGAATAACATTTCTACGTTTCTATGACTAATGTCTGATTCACTAAAAAAAAATGTAAATAAAAGTTATAACGGTACTAACCTGAATGTTTTGCTGAAGTTAGTTCTTATACTGATGAGTTTTCACCAGAAATGTATTCAGCGTCTTGTGATTCGCAGCTCTCAGCTGTCTGCTGACGGTTCAGGTTGCATCTTTCTGAAACAAACGCTGAGCAGCAGAAACCAAATATGTGACACGAAGCATTTTTTTAATAATCCTCAGTGTCACCGGTTCAGTTCCTGAGTGATATCAGCTGCAATGCCCCTCTGACGAGAAACAATAGGGATGAATATTGGCAGAACTCACTGTTGGCTGCTGCTGCTGCTACTGTGCATGACCAGGCATGAAACAACGAGCTCAGAAGAGGGCTGAGAGGATTAAAGTCAGGGTCAAAGGTTGCAGGGCAAGGTCAAGGACACAGACACACTCGGGATAGGGTTTTCTGCAGGCTTCTCAGTTGAAATCTGGAGTGTAGACAGAATTTTTCTCTGTTATTTATTTGCTGCAGCAGCAATTCAGTTGTACTGAGTTTTTTTTAGAAACAATAATCCCAAATCCCTTAAAAAAAAAAAAAAAAAAAAAAGAGTATTTGCACCCAATTAATTTATTCTGTTTTTGCTTCTTTTGAACCACTTATATTTTTCAGATTATCAAATAAGTTTTAACATCAGAAAAAGTCAACAAGAGTGGGTAGTAAAAGTTATTTTTGATTCATAATTAAATGTATTAATGAAAAAAAAGTTTCTGTTCTAAAACAATGTAAAAAGTAAATGCTCCCTTTTGCGTTTGCAAAAACATTGCTAAGGAGGAATGCTGCCACACTCTTCCTCGCAAAAATGTTTATTACTCTCAGATTAAATGAAACTAGTTACTACCCAACTCTGCTGGACAGCCAAAAATGATTGTTTTATGTGTTCAATTACATTCAGGGTTTGAGTAGTACACTGGACACCTTTAATTCATCTATAATTCACATTTTTGATGTTTTTGTGCTTCCATTTGGGTCTCTACTGTTTCTAAAATCACCAAAAGCGCTTAAAAAAAACAAACACCCAGCCATTTTTGGGGGCAATAAATTAAAGTTTTTATGGTGTCTGCAAAATCATTTGGAATAGAATGTCACAAATCTCTAGGGTTACCTAGCAACCCCAGAGAAGCCCAGCCCGTTACCTAGCAACCTCAGAGAAGCCCAGCCCGTTACCTAGCAACAGTTGGTTTTACTACTACTGTATAGAATAGAATAGAATAGAAAAGAATAGAATATTGATCCCCAAGATGGAATCGATTATTAGGTCCCAAGCTACTCCAAAGTGTTAAATATCTGTAAATACAATATAAAATGTATAAAACAAAACAAAATAATATGTTGTACAATGGCTGCTGGAAAAGACAAGTGTTTTGTTGTCGACTTACAATCCTAAAACCACTTGCTGCGTTGTTATTGGTTGTGCTGGTGGCTCGACTAATGCTTTTCAAAGTTGTACGGTTCACTAATTCTGCATCTGTTTGCAGCCATTTTCACACATGAATGTAAATGTTGAGTTGGCCCAGCAGCAGTTTATTTGGATTTAAAGTGACAAGATGCCCCCAAAAAAGCTAAAATCTCATTATATAAGAATGATTTTATGCAAAAAATTTTATGAACATGTTTTGTGTAGGCCACATATCTATCCTAACCTTTAGCTACAAAACTTTCTATGCAAATAAAGTTAGAACACAACAAAAAGCGATCAAACTATGATGTGAGGAAAAAACAACAAATTTTGTCGGTATGGATCAAGTTGGCAGCCAAATCCAGAGTAAACTGTGAGCAGAACGCCATCAGACCTGCAACAGCTGAGCTCATAAACCCGTTTTCATCTGACTCAGACTCCAGCAATCAAAACCTTTTATTTTGTGAAGACAGGATGACATTTCCAACATGTCCGCAACATGTTCTTGAGCCTAACATCAAAAAGAACCGCTGCGTCACCTGACAGCCGTGACCGTCGTGTTTCTGATGCTACAAATCGAATTCCTGCCTCTCTTGCTTTTCAAAGTGATTCCTGTGTGACATCATGCTAGCATTTAACCACAGAAAATCCTATTCGCCTATCTTCAACTATCAGAACATCAGATATGTCTCTCTAATCAACATATCAGGGCCTAATGGACATCCCGGTGGTTTCTGGTGGAGAATCAAATGAGAGAAGAGAGAGGTTTTAATCTGGTCAATTACTCTGTATCTTTCTGTAATACAATCAAGCCGTGAAGGCCCAAATGACAAGCCCTGAGAGGCTGCAAATTAAAAGCAAATGCTTTGAAAAAACCCCCGCATTGTCTGCCACTGTGTAAAACAAAACCCCTCATCAAATCAGATGGTGGAGTCGATACGATGGAGTTTCTTTTTCTTTAGGAACAAAATCCCCACTCTACCATGAAATAAGATTTTCTGCCCAGAATCAGGAAAAGTCCAAAGCTCCAATCCTCTTCTTTCCTTTTCATTGTTTCTTCCTTTACTCTCTTTAATCTGATTGGAAGGTTTTAATTCAGAATAAGGAACCAATTTGGGGTTGTTGGATCTTCTCTCTGTCGGCTAAAAGCTCAGAGATATACCATTGGGTTCATATATGGGGTAATTAGCCAAGTGGCTAGTTTCCATCTCGAGTCCCATTGGCATTGATGTTTGATAAAAATAAGCAAAAGCTTCATAAACTGGAAAACTAGGTAATCAAATATTTTTTTTAAATTCTATAATGGTCCAATAATTTTGACTTTAAGTTGATAAGTTGAGCAGAGTTAGCATAATGGCGCTAAAACTGAGTTGATTGCATTTAAGCTATGCTAAGCTAATTGTGTGACTAGAAAAATTAGCCTGTGACTTAAACCACTGTAAAAATCAAAAGTTACAAACAAAGTATCTAGATGGTATTTTCCATGATTGGCCAACACAAACTAGTGCATCGTTGTGAAGTAGAAGGAAAATGTTTGGTGGTTTTCAAAATGTTTTAAACACAATGTAGCTAATATTTTTGTTCAGCCATTTGACACTATGGTTTTAAAGTTAAATATAGTGTATTATTATTAATAATAAAGTACATTTTTTATTAAGTATAAATAAGTTAAAGTTGTGCTACTCTTACTCAGAGTAAAACTATGTTGGAGTAGTTCTACTCTTAGTTGAGTATAATTTTTGTTACTTTACCCTCCTCTGGGTGTAACACACTGATACTGATGGCTGTTCTCCACCTTCACATTAACTCATTACTGCTCCACTGAACCGCCTGGCATTTACAGTGACGGATTCCTCTCATCTCGCCGCGACCTGACTCTGAGGTCTCCGCGCTGCTCCTCACACACCAACAGCCCCGAGCAAACTGCATATATTGCAGGTTTAATACGGCGAATCCATTTTTAGGACTGAAAAATGTCACTAATTCCAGCAGGCAATCAGCTTTTTAGACCGAATCTGCAGTTTTTCAAACTCCTAATGGCCTGCATGGCGGCTGGATTGATCACTCGGTCGTGACAGGAATACCTCTGTGGTTTGGCGTTGAGGTGCTTTTTTTTATTTTCACAGACTCCGCTGTGAGTTTGATAAATGCCCCGGTTCCTGCGGCGTTTCGGGATCCGCTTCAGTCTGTAGACAAACTAAATCGTCCCTGAGTGTTTTTGGTGATTGATGTCGCTCAACCCAGTGAAGCAGAAACGAGTTAAGAGACATAACTTAATTAGTATCCATCATAATAACAGAATAAACCTGAATAAAAAAAACTTTATACACTCATTACAGCTTCAGACATCTTGATTTCAAAAATAAATTAATCTGTACTGGAACTGAAAGGGTCATAACCCAATAACTGATTCACAACATTTATGGTGATACACATTAAACAGTTGGATACATAATATATCAATAATGAACATCTAAAGGGTGAACTATTTGAACATTATTCTTTTTATGGTCTTGCTACTATGATGCAGTACCAGGCTAAGAAAATTTATAAAATAAATAAATGAGAATAAATGTTTAGAAGATTTAAATTGTACTATTACAAAAATAAAGTTATATTATGAGGATAAAATAATTTTAAAAGAATTAAATCATAATATTACAATATCCTTATAGTATTCCAACTTTATCCTGTAATATGATTTTAATCATATTACATAATACATAATCTAAACTAGTAAATGTCTGATAACATACTAAAATCTGTATTCAAGAAACTACTTTTTTTTATTTTAATATTGCAAATTAAACATTTCACTATTTATTCAAAAATTTTTTCTTTTTTACTGATTTTTACCATTTTTGTTCCTCTAGACGTCACAAGAGAAATTTGAAATTTTAGGGGTTTTTTTTGTGAGTTTCCACCCAACCTGCTCCTAACCAAAGTTTTAGCTCTGAAATGGCATCTTCTGCATGAATCATTCTGACTAACTTCTCACTTGACCTTTCAGATCTGCAGAATGACATTAAATTGTATGTTTCACTGACTCTCAGGCAGGAAAAACACCCACTAACTCGTGACATGGAGTGAACAATGTAGCATATGATTCACTCTGTGGAGTCGTTTTGCTGAGAATAAAAATGGTAATTTTTCTGACCTCATACTGTTCGCAGCTCTACAGCAGGAGCTAAAGAACTGACAGCAACACAATGACACTTCTCAGACACACATACTATATTTATATCTGATATGTTTAGCTACACGTTAGCTAAAAAAAAACTAAGATTATTTTTCTTTTTTAAAAAATTATTTTAAAATGGTTGTTTTCAAAGCTTTAAAACAGATAGGTTTTCGTATTTCAGCTAACTACCTAGCTAAAAAGCTAACGAGAAAGCATTGAAGGATTGAAATTAGAATTGTAACGATCCTTCAAACCCTAATTCGACTTTATCCTCATAATTATTTAAACTTTATTCCCAAACTGTTATTCTTGTAATATTTTGATCTTATCCTCTAAATATTATGACTTTATTCTCGTATTACTCCAACTTTATGCTAGCACGATGTATTTTGTCTTAACTTTGTGACTTTGTTCCCGTAATTTTGTCACTTTATTGATGCATTATTTGGATTTTATTCTCATCATGACTTTATTCTCGTACAAATTTATTCTCATAATTTGATTTTTACATTTTTATTTATATGGCCCTAATACTCAATTGTAGATTTTGTTTTCAATTATAATACTTATATAAAAAGTAAATTATTGTATTTGACCACAAATGAAGTGTACTTTTTTGGAAACCCAGTGAAAAAAAAAAGAGGAAGAGAATTTGTTGTAACTTCTAAGAACAAAACAACCCAAGTATATAATTTTTCTTTTTTGGCACTACCATTGCTCTGTACCATGTCTTTTTGGTTTCTGGTCCCTATCCTCTGTCAAATTCAAACGCTGCTTATCAGCTTTTAGCCAAGAATCTGACGTTTCCATGGAAACCAAATATGTTTATGTTTGACTGAGGGGAGTTGCAGTAATGTCAGTGATTTGAGAGGCTGATAAAGTCAGACAGAACCAGACTACTGAGAGTTATGAAGATGTTTCTACAGTTTCTCAAAGTCGGTTAATGGAAATAAAATGAAATAAATTTCCTTTGCTAAACCTTCTTCGTCATCACCGCACACAACTGGAGGCAGCATCTTGTAATCTTGTTTTCCCAAAATCAGCTGTGTGATGATGAATAATGGAGTTCATTTCAAAGATGAAGACATGTTTTCTTTTAATCAGACTTCAGTCTCCCTTCCTCTTCCTCCTCCTCCTCTGCCTCGTTTCTATATTTTTATTTTTTTCGACCCGTCCTTTACACCCACACATGTTCACATCTGTGTGTTTACTTTGTTTGAGCCGTGTTCTCGTAAAGCAACATTAACTCCGTTTTGTCACTCATCGCCGCGTCGTGTTAACACGGTGACCTTTCTGCGCGCAGACTGACGTATCATTACCGATACCCTGCCGGGGCCCCAACATGGCCGCCAGCTACACACCATTACAAAGCCATCTAACGGCCTTCCAAATCATTCCCTTATGGTGGAACGCAGCAGGCGTTTAACGGAAACGATTAACATGCACAGAAAAACGAAGGTCATAGCTGGACGTGGATGAGAGCAGAAAATTATGAAAAGACGCGGTACAGAAACTGGCCATTGTCCCATTTACGCTAACCATCAGCTGGAGCTCCACCTGTTTAAATGCACCTACCGGGCACTCCTCCGCCATTCGCTCCGAACCGGAAGGAGAAAGGCTTCTTCTTCTTCTTCCTCTTCTTTCTAATTTTATTGCCGGGTTGCAAAGAGAAAGGCTGGCGTATTCCAGTCATGTTAAGAATGCTTATTAATCCCCCGAAAAACGATAAAATTCCAGACATTTTTATCTGTCAATGAAATCCCCCCGGACCGAACTGGAACGTTATGCTGCTAGCTGCGAGCACTAGCATATTCGTCAACAACTCATAGGCGGAAGTGAGAGCGTTGCGCAACATAAATAATTGTCCGGCTGAAACAGGTGCGCTAAATATGAAAACATAATTTAAGGAAGATTAGATGTCAAATCAATCTTGTGGAAGTACGGGTGTTGCTGTTATGGAGGAAAATTAATGTTCATGTTATGACGTGATATTATATAAACCTGATAATTATATTGTGTAAAGGTAATAATTATATTGTATAAACGTGATACATATTGTACATAATAGTCATGTTTATTCAATATAACTATCACATTAATGCAATGTTTGCACAATATAATTATTACATAATAACGTGATAATGTTTGACAAACTTAATGGTCCAGGTACTCAAATCATTTGAAGAATTATTAGAGTTTTGATAATAATACTTATACATCTAAAAATTGCCTTTCAGGGCAAAAAAAGGGTCGTAAGAAATAAAAACAGTACATTTTATTTGACGTTGCCTTCCAGTTCCAGTGTTAAATGTTCGATTTTATGTGTCCCTACATTATTATGCCATTACATTACTTGAAAACAAATAATATTATCATTTATCGCAATAACGTCTGCGACAATTTGTTCTTGTGACAGTACAAGTATTTATGTAACAAACTCCAAAGTGTCTTTTTCTCTGGGAATGTGTTTTGTCTCTCTGAAGTGTTGGGTCTCATAAATCAGGTGCAGAGCTGCTTGGTGATTTAAATCCATCAGCACTTTGAGGAGAGTTGGTGAAAGTACCTCTAGAAAGTTAGTGCACCCCCCACATCCCACAGCTCATATTGTGGACGTACAAGCTGGCTGCTCTGCGGGTCAGACATGGATTATGTAGTTAAACAAATGCTTCAGCCGGCTATCAAAACAGCCATTAGCATTTCCGCCGCTGCTAATCGGCGATGTTGAGTAGACGAAGAGGAAAACCTCTCCGCCGGCTTCCCACACACTCGGTTTAATGCCTGTGAACACACGCAGAGACACGCATGGAGGCGTTTACTGCTGGACTTTCACACAGTCACAGTCGCTGTGTCACCGGATTCCTGGCCCCACGGCGGGTTCCCAGGGCCCGCTTGGGCCCGGCACCTCCGAACCGCTGAGAAAACAATTAAGTCATCGGCGCTGGGCTCTGTGGCGGAGGAAAGGGAAACTGGCGGCTATAATTTAAAGGAGGAAATGGGATTACAGGCAGAACAATAGACGCTTCTCAGATATTCAGTGAGTCTATTCCACGCAGAGAGAAACGTCTCCAGTGTTTGGATGGGTTTAATGTGAGCCTCTGGTTTGTGAACCTGTAGGGGGCGCTGTGGGACACTGTCACAGCTTCTGAAGGCCTGTAGGAACTAATTATTCTATCAATTAAATGAAATGTTAAAAATTGGTGCTTTCTGTGGATTTGTCATTTACATAAGCCTTTTTGAAAAATGCAAATAAGCAAATAATTCAATACATTTTTAATAAGAACATACAAATTTACTGCCTGCAATGCAATATCAGCATTTTAGCCACTTTATTGCCTAAAATGCTGATATTTGTATATCTGTATGTATTTATGTTGCGATAATCAATAAATCAATTAATCGCATGATTATTTGACTTATTGAGATTTTTTAAGAGATTTTTTTTTAATTGTAGGCCTACTGTATTTTCTTTTACAGATTTTGAACCAGGTGAAACTAAGAATGCCATTTGATGAGTTCTGGATTAAACATATTTATAAACAAACACTGTTTTTAATCTCAAATGCAAAATTCATATATTATTTATCCAGTTTGGACTTAATTTCTGCTCTAAATATTTTATTTTTTTCAGTAAATTGACTTTTGTTTGGTCTGTATAGTCCAGTTAATGATTACAAAATTAGTTAATGACTATTTAAATAATTGATTATTGGCTTCAGTCCTAGTCTGAACATGTAACAGGCTGTAAAGTTTCAGTTTGGTGAATAAATCCCTTCAGAGTGAGGCGCTTGGCTGTGAACGACCTCTGGAAGAACATGTGTTCTGGTTTGACCCATCACCCACTCTTTGAACTGCTAATTGTTAATTACTTTAGCTGAAAAGCTCTGAAACCATCTGTGATTGATTTTACAGGCCGGCCAAGCAGCTCTTTGATGCTGATTTATTTCCTGATTTCATGAAAGTCAGAAAAAGGTTAACACTTCCAACTCAGGACCACACAATTTATTTAAAAATTTTTGTTTCCAGGTTGCTTAAGAGCAGCACAATAATTTTAATCAATATGGAGACTTATTGGAGAAAAGAATATTTTGATTTTGGATGAAAATGATAAAAAGGAGCTATAAAATAACTTTATATTGTATTTGTAAAAAAAAAAAAAAAAAAATTGTTCAAAAAGCTTTTTTCTTGTGCAACATCCTAATCCGATATTTATGTAGAATTATTTTCCTGAATTCATCTGAAAATGCATTATTTTCAACATTAATATCCCATTATTGTCAATATAGCAAACAATAAATGTGACTGCATATCATTCAAAGTGGATATATACTTCCTAATCCCTCCTCGGCACTCAATTTAGTGTTGTCAACTTTTGGCAGTAAAATTTCTCCATACAGCTGATATTGTCTAAGACTTACTGAAAGTAGATTGTAAACATGAGGAAATTGTAAACCACAAGGGAAAACATCTTTCAAAGAAGCTTCTACATTTGTCGTATGAATGAATGAATCAATGAATGAATAATTTGCTAATTTTGAGCTTTAACTTGCATAAATCCTCAAAATTGCTCCAATGCCTCTTGTCTTAAAGGGGACCCATTGTATGAAATTCATATGTTCCATGTTTTTCGACTTCTACTTGGGTTACTACCGCTTCTACAAACAGCCCAAGTGCTTAAATAAACCATCCAGATGTTTTTGTCAATACGTTCCCGTTTTTTGATGTCTGGAAAACGAGCCATTTCAAAAACATCACAACTGTTAAAGCTCTAGCACTTTTGGTATAATGGCTGCTGGAAAAGACGAGTGTTTTATTCTTGAATTATCATCCAGAAACCACTTTTTGCATTTTAGTTGGTTGTGGAGAAGGCTCCACTTCTGCTTTTCAAAGATGTATGGTTGAATAATTGCACGTTCGTTGGGAACCATTCTTGAGCGTAAACGTGGAGTTGAATATTCGGATTTAAAGCACATTTTAAAAAAAAAGTTACTCAAGTAAATTCCGACTGCATTTAAAGCTCAGGATAGAAGGAAACAAGCAAGACTCAACTCCAGCAATTTTAAAACTTGATTTTTTTGGGGACATTTTCAGACATAATTACCAACGTTGTGAGGACCAGCCGGCAAAATCTGTTAAATCATCTTCGATGGAGTCCAGTTTCATGGCAGATAGGTTGAGTTATGAGTTGTTGTGACGGTCAGGGTTCATCAGATAAAGTTAAAGTAAGCTTGAGCTAGCGTCCTGATGAGAGTAGTAGCATGTATGAATGTAGGTGTGTTTCCAGTGGAGGATATGGCCGAACCATCTGCTGTCAGCGCAGAAGCAGCTGTCAGCTGCTTCTGCCTGAACGTTGCTTTGTTTTACGGGTCACAAAACTTTCCATTTCTCATCTCAGAGAGAAAAAAAAAACAAATACAGTTCAGCGTTAGAGCAGCTTCTGTAATAATAATGCGCCAGGATCCACTCAGCTGACAGGTAGCGCATCCCAGATGGTGACATCACAGCAGGTGGCGGTTCCCCAAAGCAGGTGAAATCTTACAGAAAGCGCGTCGATGAGCCAGCAGTGACAGGACCGCACGGCGTCCCAGAGATGAAGGACTCGTTTCTCCAAACATTTTTTTCCCATGACACCCCAGGGAACCGGGGCTGGAGCTCCTGGTGACAGTTTGCAGCTTTTGGGTTTTGCAGGAGAGATTTATGGAAAGTCTGATAAAGTTTGTAATCCTAGGTGAATTTAGGAAACTTTTAACCTGAGAAACCAGCTTGCAATGTTTTCACTTTATGTTTCTATAAGAAATGGAGTTAATCAGATGAAGTTATAGACTGACTGCTAGCATAATGAAACATAATCTGCTGGGAATTGTTTACTTTTTCTTTCTGATTTGGGTTTCTGGGGATTATTTTTTCCAGAGTGGAATTATGATACAACATAAAAACAACAACTTTTGGAGAAAAAAACCCAAAACATTTGCACATTACAGAAATTTTGAAGCAGCACTAACTTTACTTTTCATTGAACCCACATTTGTATTATAATGTTTTTAATGATTTTAAATGTCATGTTTTCATTACCTGTAAGTGGGAAATCATCATATTTTTCTGAAATAAAAGCTGGGAAACACCAGTCAGTGTGTAATTAAGCTTTATAATGTGTTTTATTTAGTATTTTGGGGAGAGCTAGTGATGTGGCATGAAGATTTCTGTTCCATCGGCAAAACTGCACAGTAGAAATGATTATTTATTAAAATCGGTTGATTTCTGTAGAAAATAAGAAAATAAAAATACACCAGTTCACTATAACTCAATAATTACTACAAAGCAGTTCAAATATCTGCTATTAAAGCTAATTAGCTCTTAACTACTGATTTATCAACATATTAGCAGTTAGCATGCCAGTGATGATAATCGTTCATCATGATTGGCTGGTTTTGGGTCGGTTTGAAGCAATTTGATCAACATCTGGCTGTTATTTGCTGGTCAGCTGTGTGTCGGTGGGAACCTGAGTGTGTGACGGCCTCCAAGGTCATCCATCCTCCTTGTGACCTCACTCCTTTCTCAGTCTTCCCCCCGCCATAATATCACTTCCTGTTCTGCAACAAAAGGACTATTTCAGTCCACAATGATCTTCCTCTGACAGTGACACAGAAGGACAGGAGATGTAAATCTACACCAGACTACCGTAATTCCAGCCAGCCTGGTTGGTGTCCCGGCAAGTGTTTGTTCATGCAAAGCACCTTAACAACACTTTTATATTTGTGCCTCTGCAAAACGGAGAAGAATATAATGATTAAAGTCAGAATTCTGAGAGAAAAAACTAAACTCTGAAATTAAGAATTCTGAAATGAGTCAAAATTCTGACATCAAAGTCAAAATTCTGAGATTAAATTCAAAATTCTGAGAAAAAAGTCAAAACTCTGAAATTAAAGTCAGAATTCTGAGAAAGAAAAACTAAATTCTGAAATTAAAGTCACATCAGTTCAAAACGCTGATCAATAGACTCATGACTAACAGATTGTGTTTTATACATGGAGGTTTGAATCTTTAATGTTTTACATATTTCATAAAAAATGTTTTATTTTCCTTTTATGGCAGGTAAAACTAAAAAAACAAATGTTCCCGATTTTTAATTTAATGAATTTTGTAGTTTAATTTCGCCAGATTTGGGGTAAAACGTTTGGACGGCGCTGCTCTAACTCCTCTTATAAGAGCATTTGGAAGTATTTCAGCTCTTCTTGCATAAATAAATCTAAAGAGTCTGAGATGAATTTGGGCGAAAGTTTTAATCAGACATTAACATCATGAAGGCATGCGTCCCATAAACAGAATCTCCTCTGAGCTAATCAGTGATGTCTGCTGTTGATATCCTGTTTGTGTCTGGAACTGCAGCTCATTGTTGGTTCAGGTTCAGATTCTTTTAACTCCACCTGGTGCTGACCCTGTGACCTTTGAGGTCACGACCCACTGCAGGGGTCTGATGACAACCACAGAGATCCACCGGGCCTTCAGCCAGCCAACGTCAGAAAAAACTGCTTCTGTTGCTTTAAAAGAGTCAACAGATGGACACCCAGGTAAAAGATGCAACATGTAAACCTTCCTGGGTTTACACTGCAAAAACATAAAACATTACCGAGCTTTTTTGGTTTAATTTCAAGTGTAAATATATAAGTTTATCTGAAATAAAACTAATTTACAAGTAACTGTTCAGCAAGATATGTGAGCTTGTTTTATGCCAATAATCCCTTAAAACTAATAATAAAGCAAGTGGTCGATTATTTAACTTTAACAAGACCTTTTTCTCATGTTGTAAGTTAAATAATCTGCAGTGGAACTTCAGTTTTTTATTAATGTTAAGCAATTATTATCAGACCTACATCCATAAAATCTGACAATACAACTCAAATCAATCAAAAATATTCGTGGTGTATAATTCTGACCTATATGTCAGAATTAGATGCAATTCTGACCTATATGTCAGAGTTATGCATATAGGTTTATTGAAGTCCTGAAAAGCTGAACATAAGGTAAAAAGGAAGATACTTCTGAATGGACTCTTTCAGACTTTAACCACATGTGGAGTTCCACAAGGCTCTTTCCTCGCCCCACTGCTTTTTTCACCTTTACATGACATGATTTAATTTCTCTGAAGATTTTCAAATGCCATTTATTAAATTCAGTTTTATGCCAATGATTCCTAAATGTATTGAACCATCAAAAAGAAACATAAAATAAACACTAAAACATATTTGACTGTTGAGATTAAAGTTTTTCAGTTTGCAGTAACTTAATTTTGTTTAGCCTCAGCTCAGCAATGGTCTACATAAAAAAAAAAAAAGTCTCAGATTTGTTTTTACTTTTGGTTTACTCATACAGGATGATCTTTGTTGTGTTTTAAAGATGTTTATTGATACACAAATGAATTCGATTCAATGTGAACAAATTGAAAAATGCGTAACAAGCAAAGAGTAGTTTTGTATTACAGAAAGAAAAAGAGCTGAATGGTTGATTTGTGCTTTCTGCTTGGGGGTCAGGGTGCAGGAAACCCAAGACTGGGCGTTGCTTCTTGGTGCAGGGATGGACGTTTGTATTATTTTTCCCAGAGGTTGCTATATTTATGTCTATTGTTTTGGGCTTGGAGCTCCCCTCTGTCTGAGCACATGTGTCCACTGTCTCTGTATGTGTGTGTACTGATGGCCAGCTGGCCATCCTCCAGTAATGAAAATAACATGCTGACCAAAGGATGACCGCAGTACTTGAAGATGACAACGGCAGCTTGCTTTCTTTGTCCCGTTTTCCTACTAGTTTTTTTTTATTTGTTTTGTTTTGGGGTCAGGTTGTTAAATTCCCACTGAATGCAGTCGTAAACAAATACAGACGAGACACACAACAATAGCTGGGAAGATGCATGGAGGATTCAACGTTTGTATAGTTATTGTTGAGACATGCGTCTCTGAAGTGATTCATTTTATTTTTTTACTTTATGCAAAGGTAATTGTTATTGTTGTCCTTGTTTCAGATACTATCTGTTAATGCATTCAGATTCCCACAGTTTAAAAAACTTCTAAGGGTGATTTCACACCTGGTCATCTGGTAGATTTGGTTAAATGTTGCAGTATGGTAAAAATGCAAAGTTTTGGAGATCTGTGGGGCTAAATTGGAGCCACACTTTTTGAGCTTTTTTTCTTTTTTGATCAAAAAAAAAAAAGCTTGAAACTGAAAAATTACTCCTAAGGATGTTTCCATACCTGATAGACCCGTAGATTTGGTTAATTTGGGGAACAAAATTGTAACATTTGCTACAAATGTTGCAGTTTTGTATAAATTACAAATTTGGGTGCGTTTATGGAGCTAAATCGAAGCCATAAAGTTTGACCAAAAGAAGAAAAAGTATGAAACTGAAAAATGACCCAAGTAGTTACCAAATCTGACAATCTGGTAGCTTTGGTTAAACTTGTTACAAATGTTGCGATTTTTAACAAAAGCCAGATTTGGTGCTTCTACAGAGCTACATTGGAGCCATAAGGTTTGATCAAAACAAAACAAAACAAAACAAAACAAAACAAAACAAAAAAAAAAAAACAAAGAAATTTGAAACTGAAATAAGTTTGAGTAACCCTAATCCAACTCCCTTACCCTAGCCCTAAAAAATTGAAAGTAAAAATTAAGACTTAATACTGAAAAAAAAACTACCTTTCAGATTCCAGTTTTTTTTTTTTTTCAGTTTCAACCTTTTTTTGTCCAATTTCAAAGTAACTTTTCAGTTTCAAATCTTTTATTTCTTGACTTTTTTTTCAAACAAACTTTATGGCCCCAATTTAGCTCCATAATTTCATGACGTAAGCCCTGAACATCTATGATTTCCAAATCTTTCCTAAACTTCATCAAGATTTTGTTTGCATTTATTTTGAATTTTCCTGCATTTGTGGCTTTTTTTCTTTTAAACAGTAACAATATTTGGTGTGTTTCAGAAATTACTGAGCTTTTAATAGGAAACTAATACTTGAGTTTTGACTAAACTCACGAAAAGAAAATTACTCAGTGATCAAAAACAAACAAAAATGATTCATGTGACTCGAGGTTAGCGCGAACTGCTACCCTCGCTCTTATGGTGAACAAAAATCAACTTAAAGGGTAAAAATGTGTTTAGTTGCAGGCGTCCACCCTGGTGGTCAGCAGAAAACGTGGCCACCCACCTGGATGAAGAAGAGTCTGAGCACAGATGCGAGGAAAGCGTGTTATCTCAGAGTCCTCTGGTGTTGTGACAGCGGGACGAACTGCACTTGTGTTTGTTCAGTACATTTGTCTCTTTGTTTGTTTTGGGGGTTTTCCTGTGCCAACGCTCAGAGATTCAGCAGAAAATAAGATTTAAAAATATTCAGATTGTGTTTAAAATGAAAATATTAAAATAAAATTGAGGTATTTGTTGTTGCACCATGAAATCTTTGGTTGGGATGTAAAAAAAAAAAAAAAGATTGAAGTGTCGCACACTTTTCCAAGGCTTGTATTACAATAAATCATCACTTCTTTGTATTTGGCATTTCAATAAAACCAAACAATATTATACATCTTCTCACTCAAACAGCAATCAACAATAGATAAAAATCACTTTGAATGTTTCAATAAAATATATTCAGTAGTTCTAAACACCATTTCAGTGCCAGTGAGTTAATTTATTTACTTATTTGCTCTTTATTCTGGCATGTTTTGTTTTGTTTTTTTCTTTTTTCCCCTTAACAATGATGCAAATCAGAAAATAACTGCCAAGATTAAAAGGAAAAAACAAACATCCTGACCTACAAATGTTAAATAATTGTATTTTGTTGTGACACCTATTGATTATGTTTGTTTTGTTTAAATGTAGATTTTTTTTTCCGTTCTCTTTTCTAATTAGTATTTGTTATTTTGTAGATCGATACCTGTTTTTGTTAGCAGGCGCTGTTTGTTCTGCAAGCATTAATAAGTGAATTAATAAAAAAAGGCAAGTTAATCTTCTGTAACTCAATCTATTAAATTTTGCCTTTTCTCCGGGTTGATTTAAAATTATTCTGCAATCTTAGAATTAAAGATTGCCGTTTTGTCTGAAACATGGCTAAAAATCTCAGTCACATCAGATGTTTACTTCCTCAGCACTAAAGAGCAATATGTAAAGAGAGTTTCGGCAGCTGGAGGTTTAATGCAGCATCCCAACACTCCCAGTTGCCTCCTGTGGAGACAGAACCAGTATGCTCCCAGTAACGCCAGGGAGTAAAGGTGAGAAGCAGTGAAAGTCAGACGGGATCCGGGACTCACATCTCTTCCCCTGAAACGTCTGAGTGACAACAACAGATGGCGGTTTGACCGAGGCGGCCCCCTGCAGAGAGGCGTACGGAGTCCCCTGGAGGTCAACAATCACCGCCTAACATAATGAGTTTACAGTCAAAAGCAGCAGTATAAGTAAAAGCTTTCTAACTGTTTTAGTCAAGATTCTCCTTAAGTCATGAGATAAATGAGCTCTAATTACATCAGGTAGTGAGTTATGGCTCAGTAAAGGATGAATATATTAGCCGAGTTCCCATTAACAATAGAAACGTGCAAAATAGACTCACAAAAATACATTTGTTCAACGGAAACACACCAATAAAAAAAACAAAACATGGTTTTTGATAAGGTTGTGTTCTAGGATGAGATGGTTTTTCAGCCGTGTTGAAATAGATGGAGTGGAGAAACTTTTTTTTTTCACCACACTGCCAATATCTGGATGTTACTACTGGAGGAAATGACAAAGAAGACGACAGGAAGTGGTAGAAAAAAAGATTGTTTTTGTTTGTATACTATTAGGACCATTGCAGATAGAAAAAAAGCGTAGTAAATTTATGCCACAAATTTCAGAAATTTTGAGATTAATCTCTGAAATTTTCTTTTAAAAAAACTTGGAAATTTCTGAGTTTCAAAAGTCAAAAGTTTACCAGAAAAAATTATAAATTTTTAGAGTAATTTTTGACATTTTCTGAAAAAATATGAAAATGTCTGTGTTCCAAAAATGTGAATTTTTTTATTTTTGGTTTTGAAATTCAGAATATTTCTAAAATTTTTCTGGATGTTAGTTTGACGCTCGCTCCATCTTTGTGTTGTCCTGATTTCACTGAATCTCGCACATTTTTAAATTTCTTTGATTTTTCACAGATAGTGTACAATTTTTTAAACTCATGTCACATTTTATTCTGTTGATGATTTGCATAAAGTTCCCTTTTATGTGTTTCTCATATTTTTGGTCTGTTGTTTCCGATTGCGCTCATTTTTGTATTCTACGAAGGACTTCTATGAGACACTTTGTGATTTCTATCTGTAAACTTGAGAAACAAATAAACTTTCTTCAATGACCTGCCTATTAAAATGTTTAACTGATTTTATTTTATCTTACAAGCTGAGATTTGGAGTTATTCATTGTGTTTCATTGTGGAAAAAATGTGCAAAAATGCATCAAAACATGGAAATAAAGGCTAAATTGAACATTTAAAGAAGGTACTTTAAAACATTTATGAGTTAGAATAACAAAAATCTAAGTTTCCTGCAATAATGTGACAAAAAGTTTCAAAGCAAGACAAACTAAATCAAGAAATTTAACTCAACTAATGTATGCAAACTAACCACTAAATAGGCAACAGATAAACTGATACTTTGATTTTTAAATGCTCTTATAAAAGCTAGCAGGTGCCTTGAAGATGTTTACATTTCCTAATTTACCTTCAGAGGAATTTGCCATATGGGGCTTCATCTGCAGGTGGCCCGCCAGGGTCGGAGCTAAAGGCTGAGCCGTTAACCTGGGACATGACCGGGTCAGCCAAAGGTCACAAACTGGAAACATGAACACCTGCAAGTTGTCTTAAATATTTACAGAAACTGTGAGAGAAACAGACAAGCAGCCATGGAGGAGAAAATCAGCTTGGATTAAAAACAAAGTTCTTTATCAGCTGCTGACTTTTAGAAATGAGGATGTAAATACTTATTTACTTAACGAAAATGTTCAGAAAGAAACAAAACCAGCAAGTGAGTGGGATGAAAAACGTTCTCTAGGTTTGCAGGACCCAACAAGAAGTGGGAAAATATTCAGTTAGCATCAAGAGAAAACAAACAAAAGATTAAAAATGTGTTTTCCTGATTATTAACATGTAGCAATTTACACAAATATTCACTCCCCTTAAACCGTAACATGTTACAACAGCTGTCCTGTTTTTTGAATGATAAAAAAACCAATAATAGGGAAAATGATACTAAACTTTTGAACATTTTTACTCAGTATTTAAATATTCCATTTTAAAACTAAATATTTAGTTAGGAAGCAAAATATTTAGTTCTCAAATAAATACTTAATTTGGAGCTAATTATTTAGTTCTTAAAATAAATAATTAATTTAGTTTGAACTAATTATTTAGGTCAAATGATTGGTTTGAATAAAAATAATTATCTTAGTTCAAATAAACAAATTATCTGAAATAAGTAGTCCAAATAATTGAGTTATATTTATTTAATTTGGAGCCAGTTTTTTAGTTTTCAGGCTAAATATTTAATTTTCCTAACTAAATACATAGTTACAAACTAAACATTTATTTTTTTAAAAACTCAACATGTAATCTTCAAACTAAATTTAAAATTTCCAACGTAAGCATTTAATTTTCAAACTAAATATTTAAATGTGTAAAAAATTTGAAAAGAACCCAAATAACAACAAAAAAAAGCATTTACTTAAATAACTTTCTACGTATTAATTTCTCCATTATCTATGCAGATGGCGTCACTGATCGGTCGTTGACTAGTTAGAATTTGTTGTTTTTATATTTTTGTGTCACGCCTCTCCTCCTGCATGCAGCTGTCAGTCAGGGCGAAGGCTGTGAGGTCTGCAGCACACTCCGACTAATCAAATTCCCTCAGAAAGCTGGGGGACTGGGAGGGCCGGTCCGAAATAAATCGGATAAATGGGGACGCCGGGGATCCAAGGGGAGCGGAATGATGAGAGCCAAGCGGGAAAAGCAGGAGACGACCTCAGGAATCGATTAGTCAGGCCTTTCCTCTCCTTCAGGGAGAGCCGGAGCGCTGAAACACGTTTCGTTAAAAACTTACTTCACTCATCTCAGTTTGCAGATAGATTTTATTCAGATTGATGTTTTAAACTCAGACGTTTTTGGAGAATATCTGCCTAAAACCTGGTGGAAGTTGTTTATAATACCTGCTGTTCTTTTTGCCTTAAAAATCTGCTACAATTGTGTTTTTAGAGGATAATTATTCTGATAGGAGGATAATATTTGGCTTTTATAGAACCACCAGGGATAAAAACACCACTACCTGCATCCTAATGGGTGAAATACTGATTAAAACTGCTGTATGTAACTTGCATAAAGACATATTTTTTTTATCCTTGTTGAAACTGTCACCATGCATGTACTGTTTCATTTGCAGCTGGTATAGTTCTCTTTCACACTGCAGTGTGTCAAACAAACCAAAGTAACTGAAAAAGCTGTTCCCTTCCTTGCCTGGTGGGGCGCTGCACCAAGAACCACTGAAGGAAACGACGGAAAAATCTCTGAAGAAGACACGGAGCTCAGCTTCCTCCTTCACAAAATGTAGACAAAAATGGAGGAGCATTTGTTGGATTTCTCTTCTGTCTTTGGTAAAAGATCACGAGTCATTTCTCCTGCTAGTGCTAGGCTAGCACGTTTGTTTTGGTTGTATTTACCCAGAATGCCCTGCACTGTAGTCCACTTCCTCCTTTTGAAGCTTCAGTCCATTTGGCGTTCACATATGGATTCGTACTGCAGCCGAGTTTGGTTTTTTGATCGATAAGGAATTCATACATACGCAAACAAATCAGACTTTCTAGACAAACAAACTAAACAGAACTGGTGTGAATACATTATTGCATTAAGTCAGTAATTCTAGATTAGGAAGACATTTTTCCCATAAATTAAATAATCTGCTAGTGTAACTAAAGTTTTTCATCAATACTATAGAATTATTGACTTAAAATAATCCCTTAAATGTTGCCAAAAAGTTACTTTTAGGTTAGTTTTGTCTTATTTCAAGTGAACTGATATATTTGCTCTAGAAACTAGATCTAAAATATCTTGGAAAGATTTTGTGTTTTTCTGATCAAAATGGAAGAGTAAAGAAAATCTTTCTCAGTAACTGTGTTTCCATTAACCATATAATGGCACAATTTGACCTTTTGAAAATAAATTTGCTTGAAGGAAACAAACCAGTTTTTGGTAAAAAAAAAAAAAAAAAAAAAAGGTTTGGAGCTAGGATGAGTTTTTTTTTGTTTAGTTTTTACCATATTGAAATTGGTTATTTCACAAAACTACAGTGGAAACACTTTTTTCACGTCACATAATCAACAACTGTATGTTACTACTGGAGAAAACCATAAAGAAGATGACAGGAAGTGATTGGATGATGTATGTTTTTTAATAACTTATCGCATGAACAAACTTATTCACTTATGTATTTTTTTATTCAGTGGAAAACCCACAATTACGAAATTGTGGGGATTTTTTCAACATTAGCGGAATAAACACAAAGTTTTGCGGAAACAGATTTTCACAGAAAATGAAATGTGTCTCTTTACAGCTCCAACCTTGTTAATGTCGTTACTGAACTGGAAAGTTGTGTCAGCGTGCAAATCTGTTCTCTAGTTCTCCTTATTCCAGATTGGGACGGCTCTCCAGTGTGACCGAGGGATCACGAGGCTTTACGACCAGGGTCAAAGGTCAGTTAAGTTTAGCTGCCTCCCAGAGAGGAGCTGAGCGTTTCTCAAAAGTTTGCTGCTTCATCTTTGCTCATAGTGGCTGTGATTTAGGGTGGAGGCCTACCGGGCTCCATTGTCTGGATGAAGTAACAGTTTGGCTTTCATGTGCTGTAAGAAACCCTCTGGGTGTCCCGATATCAGCCGTCCAGATCTGCCTCCCGCTGCAGGGAGGGAACGTGGAAAACACTCAGAACAAGCAGCTCACTGCGAAAACAAAGAGTCACCAAGTAGTTCTGGTCCAGTTTCAGGTATGATTATCCAAGTTCACTTGAATTAAGACAAAACTAACTCAGAAGTCGCTTTTCAGCAACATATAGGAGCTTGTTTTATGTAAATAATTCCTTAATTCCCACAGAAGGGCACTGCGCCGTTACCTAGCAACCCCAGCCCAGCCCGTTGCCTAGCAACCAAGTTCTAGTTCCACTGGCAGATTATTTCACTTATAACTAGACATTTTTCCCATATTATGAGTGAAATAATCACCCAGTGGAGCTAGCACTTTTTAAATAAATATGAATTAATTATTGACATGAAAAAATTGTCAATATTTTTTTCTTTCTGAAAAGTTACGTTTGTATTAGTTTTGTTTTAATTCCATTATGTTTCCACTGTTTGTGTTTTTACAGTGAAAATGCTGTTAATCACATTTAAAGCTACATCCTACCGCTTGGTGAAAAGTTACTTGTGAGTTAATTTAGTCTTTTTAAGTTGCACAAAGATATTTCTAGATCTAGATCAAAAATACTCTGGGAGATTTTGCAATTTTCTTGAGTGTTTCCACTGCAAAACCCCAAAATATTACCAAGTATTTTTGTCAAGTTTCTACTGCAAATGTCTCAGTTTACTTAAAATAAGATTAATATTGGTCTGAATATTAATTTTAGGGTTAGGGTTTAATATTCCTGAATGTTTAACTCACCTCTTCTTTCCTAAACACACATGAGTATCAAACCTTTTATAAATCCATCCCTGAAATTCACCTTTAGCTTGCAGAAGAGGGGCGGTGAGCTCCCTCTGGGATAATTGTGTGTGAGGTCGTTGCAAGGCTGCCAAATGATTTTCAATTGCTTTCCTGTGATTGTCTCCTGGCTTGGCACTTTATTGTTGTTTTTCTGTGAAAGACTCCACCCTGCAGCCCTCCAGGCGGTCAGAAGGACACCGTAAACGTTATTTGATCAAAGTTTGCCTGCAGGTTCTTTTTATTCTGCTCCGAATCACCGACTGTAACCAAGAATCTGACCTTAGATCATCATCTGACATTCAGCTGGTTGCAGTCATTAAACATCCACGTCTCCATCAGCTTTTCTAGGCATAAAACTTCCCAACAAGATATTTAAACCACCTCGAATGTTAAATTGATCCCACTTTCCACCAAACACAGACCACTGGTGGACTGTTTCGAACTGAATTTATATCAGTTTTTCAGGTTTTCAATATCAGAGCCTAAAGTTTATTAATCCTGAGGGAAACAATGTTTACATTGGAAAAGTAAATAAATCTTACCGAGTACGTTTGGTCTAGTTTCTAGTGGAAATATCTTAGAGCACTTGAAATAAGACAAAACTAACTTTTCAGCAAGAAATAGGAGCAAATGTTAATACTGGCGGAAATGACGGAGAAGACAACAGGAAGTGGTATAACGATGATGTCATGTTTTTTTTTGATGACTTATTGAATGAAAGAATTTATCCATGTCTGATTTTTCTTTATGCATTCGTTATTTAAAGGAAACACAATCACCAAATTGTGTTTTTTCGACATTACTGTAATATTGACAAAGTTTTTGCATATTTTTAATGGAAACATAAAGCTCTGTAAAAAATTAAGAGATCAGTTTTTCTGATTTTACCCTTTATAGGTTTATGTTTGAGGAAAATGAACATTGATGTTTTATTCTATGAACTACTGACAACATGTCTCTGAAATTTAGAGCAAAAATTTAGTTTTTATTAGCAGAAAATGCTCAAAATAAGGAAAAAGAATCAACACGTTTAGTTGTTAAATAATGCAAAGAAAACAAGTTCATGTTCATTTAGAAACAACAATATTCAGAAAGCAATATTTGTTTTAATAACTGTGAGGTTTTAATGTGGTTCAGTGCAGTCGGCTCTTCATTTTTCCAGAGTCTTTCATAAGGATTATATATTAATACATCCTAAAAATCTGCAGAAACTGTAATGTTTAAGCGTCCGGGCCAATTTTTTCTTAAGCCTTATTATTACAAGAGACAAAACTCAGCTTAAAACAACAGCAGCTTTTCGCACAGAGACGATGTGACAGGTTAGGGATAAGGTGTTACCTGTCCGGCAGATATATGGGTTTGGGATTTATCCGCTCCAACCAGAGGTCAGCGCAGCGACGGTGGGTTAACCTGCCTCTGAACACACAGGGCCTCCATAGATCTGGAGCCGGGCCCCCCTGCCGTCAGCCCCGGGTCCTGTTGGAGCGCTGGGGGAGGCTACTGTTTCTGCCACTGTCAGTGAGATGGATGAGGGGGGAAACACAGGAAGAGAGGAGTCAGTTTAGGCTCAGTGACATCTTAGAGCATGTTTGACACGTGAGAACAATATCAAACATCCAACCGGTCCTCCTGCTGCCAACATCTGGCATCCCAGCACTGAAAAAAATACATATTAGCAACCATTTCTGGTCGAGTTTAGAGTGGAAACAGATTAGTACACTTTAAATAAGACAAAACAAACTCAAAAGGAACATTTCAGCAAGAAATAAGGTCTATAATATAATTTATTAATATTGTTGAAATTATAGGCAGATTATAACATGGAATTAGTAATATCTAGATTACTGCTCATCTGCTTGTTGACGTTCATCCAATCCAACATGCGAACAGTTCCAACTGAGGTTTCTGCACATTTCTGACCTTTTATCAAACTTTCCTCAATCCGACACCAACAGAATATCTGAGATCCGAATTTGATTCTTTTTTATGATGAACTGATTTAAAGGTGGAAAATTAACTCTAATAGAAGGAAAACCTTCAGTACACTGCAAAAACACAAACTTTTACCAAGCATTTTGGTTTAGTTTCTACTGTAAATGTCCTAGTGCACTTAAAATAAGACAGCAATTAATTTACAAGTAACATTTTAGGAGCTTCATTTAAGTCAATGTAAAAAATAACTATTTCCAGATTTTTGCTTCTAACATGAAAAAAAAGTGAAATAATTTGTCTTTTCCATGAATATTAGGAATTTATTGACTCAAAATAAACTTCTACATTTTGCTGAAAATTGCTTTATTTTATTTCAAGTGTCATGAAATATTTGCAGTAGAAACTAGACAGAAACACTTGGTAAAGTTTTGTGTTTTTGCAGTGCAAATACTGAAAAACACACATGCAAAAGAAATTAGAAGGCTGCTGATGATGACCAAATTAGACTGGTCACCCCAGCTTCACCTGAATACAGGCTTCTTTGTGCACACAGGCATCCACATACATAAAACACACACACGCACACGCGCACGCGTGCAGTACAAAGGCTGAGATCCTGCACAAAGGAGCAGAGGGATGACACCATACTGTGGTAGAGACAGGCGGGATGATGGATTCGATGGATCCATCATCCCGCCTGTTTAATCAGGACATCAGTCACCGCGTCCGATGGGCTGAAGGCTGGTGGTGGCGTGGAGGGCAGCGAACAGCGAGGGGCGCCTTCAAAACCCACATCAAGTCCCACAAGGGACCATCATGACTTGATGGGAAAAAAAGGTTGACTATTTAAACAGGAGGTAAGCATAAAGGTTGCATTAGGGTTGCAGCTAACTATTATTTTAATCGATGGATAAAACGTTGACACATTCTGCAGATCTTTAATTTAACCACTTACAGCTTTTTCTATGTGACCTATTATGTTTCCTTGAACAGGTTAGTATGCAAAACATGTTTATTACACTTTTTCCATAAACTCAGTTTAGATAATGAGATTTTAGTCAGAATGAGCCGTTTTAGGGCCTCCTGTCACTTTAAATCCAAATAATCTGCTGCTGGCCACGCCCCTCCAACACTCGCACGTTAAAATGGCTGAAAACAAATGCGCTGTTACATGACCGTACATTTTTGAAAAGCAGAAGTGGAGCCTCCTGGACAACTAACAAGAAAGCAGCAAGTGGTTTCTGGATGGTAAGTGACCAATAAAGCACTTGTCTTTTCCAGCAGCCATTTTACAATGGTAATAAAACCAGCTGGCCAAACGTGCTGGAACTCTGCTTGGGTTGCTAGGTAACGGGGCGGAATTCCGCTGTGGTTGCTAGGTAACGGGCTGGGCTTTGTTGATTTATGGTGGTTTTAAAAGTTAAAAAACAAGTCCTTCGACTGGAAATGGCTTTTTATTAATTTTCCTGAGTCACTTCTTTAACACCATTGCAGGTGTTTTTGCAGATTGGTATTTTTTTCTTTTTCAAATTCTGCAAAAACTCTGTAAATTTACCTGATAAAACATATCTAGAGTGTCTTCAAAAAAAAAAGTCATGTCAAGGAATAAAAAAAAAACCTCAACTAGATTTTTATTGAACTGAAACCGTTCTGCTGCTCTTCCCCTGCGAAACGTTCCGGTGACGGTGAAGGAGGAAGCGGGCGTATAAACGAGAAGGCAGAAAGAAAGGGCCTTTGAGCGATAGCTGCAGGTTCAGTAGGACCTTGGCTCCTTCCTCTTTGCCAGATCTTGAGCTTTCACACACCGCTGCCTCGCCGCTCACAGCGTCACCGTGTCGTCAGGAAGCAGCCATTGTTAGAGTTCGCAACGCTGGAAAGCACGGAGTGTGAATTGTGAACTGTTTGTTTGGCGGCGGTGGGAGGCGGCTTGTGATGAATGTATCTCTCTTCCTGTTTGGAGTTTCTCAGGAGAGATCCTTTTTTCCCATGAATACTCGTTCCCATAATCACTTTCGTGCGTTTCTGCTGAAGAAAAGCAGCCACGCTCATAAAACGTGGAACCAAAAGTGCAGCAGGGAGAAAATAAAAAATATCTTTAAAATTACTCCTCATATCAAAAACCTAGAAATACCGTATTTTCTGGACTGTAAGTCCCAGCATCTTTCATAGTTTAGCTTGTTCTGCAATTTATATGCTTTTTCCTCCTTGAGATGCAATTTTTGACTTATCAAACTGATGCAGGAATTTCATTTTTGTATCTGTTGCAATAGCAAAAAGTGTAAATATGTGAAAAATAAAACAGCAAATGGGGCTGCAGTAGATAACTGCTTCACAATTATCTCTATCAATAAGTTGTATCCCTTGCAACCCTTTTTCTACCACACATTTTCCTTCCACTCAACTTTCCAGTGATATAAATGGATACAGAATGCTGAGCTTCAGTGGCAGTTACTCATTGTCTACTGGACAAATCAGCAGTCTGTCATGACTTGGGAAAAAAAAATCTGTGTCAAAAACACTTTTTAAGTTCATCTCACTTAACATTAGGATTTTTTGAAAAACTATATATTTTTTGTTTTGTTTTCTTAATAACTGTCAGCCATAACTGACTAATAAAAATATGTTTTTCATATTTTCTTGTCTTTATAGTTCCATTTTGGTCTAAAACAGTCCAAAGCTCTTTAAAGAAACTCACCCAGCCTTTTTTTGGTAATAAGTTCATGTTTTTTGGTGTCTGGAAAATGAGCCGTTTCAAAAACCAGCGGCACTGCGCCGTTACCTAGCAACCCCAGCAGCATTCCACCCGTCACCCAGCAACCCAGCACATTTGGTCAGCTGGTTTTACGAATGGCTGCTGGAAAAGACAAGTGTTTTGTTGTTGACTTGCCATCCAGAAGCCACTTGCTGCATTCTTGTTGGTTGTGCAAGAGGCTCCACTTCTGCTTTTCAAAGATGCATGGTTGTATAACTGTGCATCTCTTTGCAGCCATTTTAACGTGCTAGTGTAATTGTTGAGCTGGGGAGTGTGACCAGAAGCAGGTTGATTGGATTTAAAGTGACCAGACGCCCTAAAACAGCTGAGATCTCATAATCTAAGAATAATTTTGTGCAAAAAATTAACATGTTTTTATAGACCACAGACCTAATAGGTCACCTGTGTGTAGTAAATCTACATAACGAACAGTTTTAGCTTTCATAATTCACCTAGATCCATGACTGATTTGAACTTTATGATACTATATACTCCCAGTTTTTAATCTGAGCGGATTATCGGATTCATCTTCATCTTTTTGCTTGTTTAGTTTCTGGATTTCAGGGATGAGCTGACGAATGAATATCTGGAGATGAGAACAACATAGATCAGATTCCCCTGGAGGCAGAGTCTTCAAACCTGACCTCTGACCTCTGGGTTTGACCCAGCAGAATCACCTGCCCTCCCATCTCTTCTCTGGCCCCGCCCCCTTTTTAGAAAGATGAACGCCAAGTTCCCTCTTTGTGGCGGAGGTCAGCTCTGTGAGGAAGACGTTTGGCATATGGCCGCCATCGTTAATGGAGAGCCGCTTTTCAGGGTTACTGGGTTTGAATCGACTGAATGATCGGGATGGTCTGAGTGATGGTCGGACATCTGGTCAGTGGATCAGCAGAGGTCAGGCTGGGATTAGATTAATCAGACAACCTTTGGACGTCCCGGCAGAGTCTGAGTACAACAGGAGAATATTGTTAACTTCAGAACCTGCCCCGATGTGCGACAGCATATTAGGGCAAATGCAGATTAAAAAAACAAAAATGAGGCGAAAACTTCCACCAAAAATCTCAGAAATTTTGAGTTTAATCTCAGTAATTTTAGAGAAAAATGCAAAGATGTTTCTAGGTTTAAAAAGTTTAACATTTTCTAGAAAAAACTCAATTTTTCAGTTTAATTTCTGAAATTTCTCCAAAGTTTAAAACTTTAGATTTTTGCTAATTTTCTGAGTTTGAAAACTTATAAAGTTTTAGACTTTTGAATCTCAGACATTTCCTTGTTTTCTCTAGAAAATTTCTGGGAATGATCTCAAAACTAATGTAAATAAAAATGAGTACATTCAGTCAAAACTCTAGAAAAAAATTTTTGAGTTTGAAAAGTCACAAATTTTCAACAAACTCAGAAATGTTCTTGTTTATCCTAGAATATTTCTGAGAATAGTCTCAAAATTAATCTAAAAACGAAAAACCTTTTTGCTAAAATAAAATTTCAGAAATTTTTAGATTAATCTCAGAAATTTCTTGGGAAAAAGGCAAAACAGTTTCAAGTCAAAAATGGCAAAATTTTCTAAAAAAAATTGTTTGAAAAGGTTTGTCATTTGGGAAAAAGTAATATTTTCTTTCTAGAAAATAGAAAAATCAAAAAAATTCTGAACTTTCTCTTGCAAAGTTTAAACTTTCTAAACTCTGATTTTTTTTCTCTAGAAAATGTCTGAGATTAATTATAATAAGACATTTTGCCATGTTATCACGGAAAGAATGGGCCTCTTATAACATGGGCTTATTTTCTAATTATTTATTGAAGAATTATTTACTGATAACAAGCTTCTATATCTTGCTTAAAAGTTTCTTATTGGTTTGTTCTGTTTCAGTTCAGGTGAGATTTTTGCAGTAGAAATTAGACCAAAATTAATTGATAAGCTCTTGTGTTTTTGCAGTGTTAATCAGATATAAGGTACAAAACAACACCAATCCACAGCCCTCATTAAATACTTTAAGAAAATTAGGCTTTTTAGTTGACATATTTATCAAATGGCACATCTACAGTGGAGCTCAGATTGAAGCTTTAATGGCTGAATAATGGTAACGTCTGATTGGACACTTCAGTAACCTCCTAAAACCTGATTTTTCCCCTCCTCTGCTCCGTGTCATCAGTTCCTCTCCTCCCCCTCCGTCCTCCCTCTCTTTTTGTGTCCGCCGCCGGGCCGAGGTGAAAGAAGTGCTCTCATTCAGGCAGTAAAAGGGAGGAGAGCGAAGCTTGCTTTCAGGTTCCCCTCCTCAATGGCTCTTTATCCGCAGACCCCTGGGCCATCAACATGACAATATGACAATGTGGCAGGGCTTTATAAAACAGATCCTGTGTTTGTTAAGTGTTTTTCCCCCTGAAGAGCAGCGGCGGGGCAGGGCCGGCGGACCTGAGAGGCTCCTCTGAAAGAAGAGGGCAAACTTTGATCACAAAATGTGAAAGAGATGGACTTTTTGATTAACTTGAGCTGCTTGGGTTGGGTTCTGCAGCTCTGGGTTTTAAAGTGCAGTTCTACAAAATTATTCAAAAGTTATCCAGTTGAATGGAAGCAGCAATGTGTGTTTTTGACAACCATTTAAATCAGGAGTGTCACTTGGGCCAAAACCATCGAGTCAAAAGGTCAAAAAATGTTTTTTACTCACCTAACAATAGACTACACAAGCAATAATTAAATTGAACAAATAAAGCTGTCAGGTTTGTTTCTGGAAAAGGTTATATAAATTATTCTATATGCAAATCTTAAAAAGGGTTCTGGAGATTTGCCTTATTAAAAATAATTTAGCTGATTTTCTAAGTATTAATCGGAAGAAATAGAAAACAGCTTAACCAATTCTGCTGAATAAAATCAGAAATTAGGTCACTTTTCCTTTGAAAATTCTTGCTACATAAATTAAAAGGAGATTTGGGTGAAGCAAAGTTAGATTTTGAATAAAAGTTTTATGGTTTAACTTTATTCAGTAATAATAAGTAATAATATGCAACATTTTACAGGTTGAGCACCCGTTATCTTAATGTTTAGCATTAGCTTCTGCTATTTTTTTTAATCTGTTTAGCAGCTTAGCAGTTTAGCATCAGCAGAGCTAATGCTGGTTAGCTGTTTCCAGTAACGTCAACTGATTATCTGTTGCAAACAAATGTGGCGGCCATTTTGAAAAATGGCTTCCAGACAAAACAAGACGGAGAAAATGTGATTTCTGGGGTATAATTTTGAATGGTTTGACACCAAACACATTCATCTAACTCCAGGACAACCGTGGCGTCCATTTTGAAAAATTGTCCACCAACAAAATTAAATTCAAGATCAAAAAATTTCAACAAATCAATAAAAAAAGTACACGTCGATACCAGGAGTACCCTGAGTGTGTAGCCTTCCAGATGGATCAGTAAACTTATTTTTGACCGTTTTTATGGGCCACACTGCAGAGGAAAGCACGTTTAAACCTTCCTGACATTTGAGAACTGCTGGTTCTGTCCCCTGGGATTACCTGTGCATATGCAGCCATTTCAAAGGAAAACAGAGATATTGAACTGGTTCTTTTTACCCCCCCGACCAGCCCAGAACCTCTCTAAAGTCGAACAGAAAAACAAACATCCCCACTGGGATTGTGCTGCAATTCTTCTCCTTTTCACCTTCACGAAACATTTTCTATTATTCATCAAAAGGGGCTTTAAAGCTCCCACCTCTCTTTCCCGAATGGAAAAAAACAAGGCACAGATGGTTCTGTAATGCCAGCTCCTTTCATCTGCAGGAGCAAAATTTACCAGCCCATGAAAAAAATAAATAAAATAAACCTCAACTTATAAAAAAAATAGATGCTTTGACTTCAAGCTTGGCCTTTGTTTTTGTCTCCAAAGCCCCATTATTCGGTTCTTTGCTTTGTTTCTGAGGAAGTTTGGATTCTGAGCCCTAAAGTTTGACAGAACATGTTCTGCTCTTTAGATCTGCAGTGACCTATCTGACAACCTTCATGAGGTTTTCTGCAATTAGAAGTATTTTTATTCTGCAGATAAAGCTGCCCACTTAGTCACCCTCCTGAATCACTACATGCTAATATTAGACTGAAAAATACAGAATAAAAATCCTTCAGATGATTTCTCGTGTAGTTTTGAGTGATGTGACCTTTTTGAAGTTGATTCGCTGGACTTTTTCATCGTGTGTTTTTAAATATAGTAAAAGCGGTTTATTTTGAGCTCAGCCCTCTGGGGAATGTTATCACAATGGCCTCATTTTCCAGAGTGGAACGGCAAATCTATCTGTGCAGGATTGCGCCATTGTCAGTTTTTGTTTTCTTTTTACTGACCCGTTCTGTTTGTCGCGCGGTATCTGATGTTCTGCGTCGCTATATTTACAAGATCAGATTAAAGCGTCATTTTAGCCTTTGGTAGAGCATGACAACAACAGTTAAAAATGGAGAAGGAAAAAGTTAGATATCGGTCAAGTGGAGACAAGTTCTGAAATTAGTGTCAGACTCTGCTGATCGCTGTCAAAGAAAACAGCAGAGCAACACATCAGCATAGAAATTACAACTCTAAACTTGCATCATAAATTCACCCCAGTGGTTCGCTTGGTCGGATATATTTTTCTGTCTTTGTTGTTGTTGCATCAAAAACTGATAATTTGCATATAATCTGAAGAAAATCTAATCTTTAATCTTTTAGCAAACTGCGATGGATGACTAAAATGGACTATATTTTTAAATAAATAGATTTAGCTAAATGTTTATAGGCAACTTGAATCTTAGTAAGAGTTAACAGACACAAAGATAAAGATGCAATAATCACATAAATTTAATTTAGTTTCCGGCACCAAAACATAAATATATGCAAAACATTTCTGATATTTCGCTAATGTAGACAAAAACAAAAAACACAATTTCCCATTTCCAGTTTGTGTAATTATATGGTCAGTAGAAACACGTACTGATGCTCATTTATATTTCCTGAATGCATTTGTGTTTAAGATTATTGGAAAATGATATATTTCCTCTTTACAATTCATCTATACAATTAAATATTTTAAAATGTTTGTTTCTATCATGATAAACCTGAATGCTTATGATTCAGGTTTTATGCTAGCTAAGGCTAGCTTTAGTTTCTGTTAATGCTAGTTTTAGGGGGCGCTAAAACTACCTTTAGTTTTAGCTTTAGTTTGGCTTCTACTTTAGTTTTAGTTTCAGCTTGCTTTGGTTTCTAAGTAAAGCAAGCTGAAACTAACAAGAGCTAAAGCTTCTGTTAGCAAAAATATAGCTAGCTTGTCTAGTAGCTAGCTTTAGTTAAAAACTACTAGCTACTAGCCAAACTACCTTCATTCGGCATTAAACCCAAATGGTAAACATTCAGATTATTTTATCATGAGAGCAATTAGACCATTTCAATATTTAATTTAAATATTTAATGAAAAATTATGCAATTGTGTATTTTTAACATAATTATTTAATATAATTAAAATTCAAAAATACAAAAATTCTTTATTAATCCCAAAGGAAAATTAAATAAAGTTATAATTGTGTAAAATATTATGTCTTCAAAATGAATTGCTATGTCAACAGCTATAACAGTCGTAACTATAAATTCAGCGTAATCTAAAACAAAAGTGACATATTCTGTCACTTTTGACAGGTCTCACGGTTTGTTCAGTTCCTGAAACTGACAGGAAATTCCGAAGATTGACGAAAAATGCCGAGGACCGCAGTGCCTGCTGGGAACAACAAACTCTACAAGCGCCATCTTGCCTTGGAACGATTTAGGAGGGCGAATTAAGGAGCTGTTTCAATGCTTTTTTAAAGCAAATAGAGTTGTTTCAGTTGTTTGCATTGATCGTTTATTGTAAGTCCAGAGTTAGAAGAGCAGCAGTTGGAGTGGAGTCTGCATTGTGGTCCAAATTTCAGCCGTAAGACTGGTCATCATGGGCCGCTCACGCAGCCGAAGCACGTCTCGGTCTAAACACTCAAAAAGCAGCAAGCACAGCAAGAAACGGAGCCGGTCTCGATCCCGGTCCAGAGACAGGGAGCGGTCCAAGAAACGATCCAAGTCCCGGGAGTCTAAGAGAAACCGGCGCAGAGAGTCTCGCTCCCGGTCCAGGTCCACCACAGCCTCGTCCCGCAGAGAGCGAGCAGCGTCTCCCCCGGAGAGGATCGACATCTTCGGTAGGACTCTGAGTAAAAGGACCGCTCTGGACGAGAAGCAGAGGAAGGAAGAAGAGGAGAGAAAGGCAGAGATGGAGAGACAGAGGAAAATGTGGGTATAATAATGGAAATCTGCATGTGCTGATGTTGCATAACCTGCCGCTGCTATGTATGCATGCTAAGCTAACGGCTAGGTAAACTGCATTCATTTTTAACGGACTGTAGCTGAGATGCTAATCACCGATGCTAACGGCTGCCACTGGAGCTGTTAGTAAATATCAAACGTCATAAATCATATTCGCAAACCTTTTGATTGAGTAAATCCACACATTTTAGACAGTTTTTAAATTTACTGTCTAAGGAAATTAATTTAATTTGAATGTTTTAAATAGCCTTCAGATTATATCTGCATTAATATTAAAGACTTTGAAATCCCAGCAGCTGAGAGATATAGATGAAAATTGTGAAATACTTTACTCAAATCTACTGTTTTGTCAAAGAAGTTAATATTAGAAGTGTTATTTTATATATAACTATATAACTTTGAACAAATATACTTCAGTTTGTGCCATAATATCAGAACTAAACACATAACTGAAACTTTTTCATCTCAAAAAACAAGATTTTTGTGTTTTTTTTATGACATGTAAATATTTCTAAATACATTGGAAAAACACAGTACATTGATGTCCATCCATCCATCCATTTTCTTTCACCCTTGTCCCTAACGGGGTCGGGTGTTGCTGGTGCCGATCTCCAGCTGCGTTCCAGGCGAGAGCCGGGGTTCACTCTGGACAGGTCGCCAGTCTGTCGCAGGGCAACACAGAAACAAACGGGACAAACAACCATGCACACACACACACTCACACCTAGGGAGAATTTGGAAAGACCAATCAACCTGACAGTCATGTTTTTGGACTGTGGGNGGAGAGAACCCACGCATGCACAGGGAGAACATGCAAACTCCGTGCAGAAAGACCCCGGGCCGGGAATCGAACCCAGAACCTTCTTTCTGCAAGGCAACAGTGCTACCAACAGCGCCACTGTGCAGCTAGTACATTGATGTATTTTTGAAAATTGAACATGAGTTATGAATGGGTTGCATTATTGTTCATTTAGGCCATAGTTACACATTTTTTGGATTAATAAAAGTGCTTGGAAAAGCACTTTTATTCAGAATAAGAAAAAAACACGAAGAAAGTTACATTTTGAAAAAATAAAACAGATTTTCTGCAAGTTTACATGTAGAATCATGGTTTCCAGCTTCAGTCTTTGAGAGTCATTATCCTGCAGCTTTTACATGCATCCCTGCTGCAGGCTGAATTACCTCTGTAACCTGTGAGTCAGGTGAGCTGAAGCAAGAAACCATCCAAAAGTTGCAGGACATTCTCGGAGTGGCTGAGCCCTGGTTTAAAAGTTGTGGGACGGGTGTTTTGTAATTAAAGTTTCCAGAGAAAAGTAAACCAAACCAAATTTGTCTTGACATATTTATCAAGTCAGATATGTCTTGATAAATATCCAAATACTGAGAAAGTCTGAATCACAGTACATCTGCTGGTGGATGTGAAGCAACTTAATAAAAAAGGAAACTGTAAATATCATTGATATTTATCTTAGTATTACACAAAGGTGGGAAAAGTACTCAAAAATTGTGATGGAGTAATAGTTGTAATGTACTTTATGTTAAGTTAGGAACGAGGTGAGAGCTAGTTCTAAACTTGTGCCTTGTTTACTGTTGTCATAGCAACTCCATAGCAACTGCCTGCCAAGATGGCGGTCAGTTACAAAGTTCATGGAAGTGTGACGTCACACATAACTCTGTATTCCTTTTGTTGGTTTCGAAGCCGTGGTTCAGTTATGCTTTGCCTCCCAAGATGGCGCAGGTCCGACTTGTTGGAACCGCGACTTGACAGCAGGAAGGTGTCTCTGCTGTCGGCCAGTTGGAGCTAACCTTTTCTTCCCCCGCCTCTTCCCCCAGCCGCCAGCAGGAGATCGAGGAGAAGCTGATTGAGGAGGAGACGGCCCGGCGGGTGGAGGAGCTGGTGGCCAAGCGAGTGGAGGAGGAGCTGGAGAAGCGGAAGGACGAGATAGAGCGGGAGGTGCTACGGCGCGTGGAGGAGGCCAAGCGCATCATGGAGCGGCAGCTGCTGGAGGAGCTGGAGCGGCAGCGGCAGGCCGAGCTGGCGGCGCAGAAGGCCAGAGAGGTAACGCTCGGTCGTTTGGAATGCACCCCCGTCTCTTTCTGCCTCCACCCACCGTCCTCCGCTTTCAGTCCCCAACAAATTATTGAAGTTTTGCTGCTTTCAGACACACAGGATGAGGGAGGAACACAAGCAGCAGAGGTTTCTCTGTGCAGCTGACATTAAAACAGCAGCAAGTTAAAAACTGTAGAGTAAGAAGACAAACATTCTCTCTGATTTCCAACTGAAGGTGGAAAATGTCGACATTGTGCAGCAGCGACTGACACAAATGACACATTTTTATTAGCAAAACTGATTATTAAAAACATGACTGAATGAAACTTTAACCTCACTCTAACACAGATCCCGTTGCTATTTAACTGCAGAGGTTAAATAGCAACCTCTGTTGCAATAGTAATGTTACAATAATAATACAGATTATTTCTGGTAGGTGTGAGTGTTTCTGCATCTTTAAGATACTACATTATAGTTTTGGTTGTTAATCATATTTACTCGGTAGAAACTTGTTCCCAGTTTAGCTAAATAAATTTTTGTTTCATTAATCACACCAGCAAATGTTTCCCTGCAAAGCTCAGACATGATTTAATTCGTGTCATTTTTTACCTCTGTTTGTTTGCAGCAGCAAACCCGATGAAGGGTTCATTTTTTAAATTCTCTGAATAATTAAGTGGAGACGCGCAATGTCAGGACATCCAGTTATACTGTTGATTGTGTTTCCTGAACCCGTCAGGAATGATAATTTTACCCCAAAACAACATTTTAATAATCTTCTGTCATCACAGTGTTGATCTCTAGTTCATTTCTTACAATTTTTATACTTTTTTAAAAACTGAAATCACAAGTAGGAGTTGAGATTACATTGATTTGTTTGGTTCGTCTATTTGACAGTCTAAACATAAAAATGATTTGTTCCTACACTGTGACTAGTTGAACATGTTGGCCTAAATATGTTGTGATTTTCGTATTTACCTAAAACTTGTTGTTTGTGATACATAAAAAAAATCACAATTAAGTCAATAATTGTATACATTGACCTTGTTTTAAAAAATATCAGAAGTCAAGGTGGTTGAGGTGAACGTGTGCGGCGCACAAAACGTCTGGGTTGAGGAAAACTGCCTCAAAGTTTCATTGTCATTAAACTTGAGATATTGCTGAAACAAACGTGATCGGCTTCTAATCTCTTTACTATAGTAGCAGGAGCTAACAGAGTTAGCAGGAGCTAGCACAACATGATTAGCAGGAGCCAGCAGAATTAGCAGGAGCTAAAATAATTAGCAGGAGCCACAAACATTAGTTGGAGCTAACAACATTAGCTGGAGCTAACAAGATTACCAGGAGCTAAAGCCACTAGCTGGAGCTAATGCTGAATAAGAACAAATTGGAAGATAATTAAATTATGTTTAAAGGAAATTTCTTTGTAGCACATCATCCTAATATATTTGAGAAAATATTTTTATCCTGTTTGCCGTAAACATTTTAGTTAGAAACTTGAGTTGGTAGCTAAAGTTTGCCTCTGATTGGAGCTTTCTATTCGGGAAATAGCTAACGGTCGATTCTATTTAATGTTTCGCTACCATGATCATCCTTAACGAGCTCTACTTTAAAAACTGAAACACCAAGACACTTCCGGCCTGTTCCAGACTATTCTGCACTTTGTCTTCTGGCGATCTGCTTAGCTACATTTAGCCATTTTCAGAATCGGAAGCTAATTTTAGCTTCGTGTTAGCATTTTCAAACACTATTTCAATGAGCTTCGGTTCAAATCAACAGACCTGAGCGTTACTCAATGGGCAGAAATGTAGCTCCTAGCATATGTCGACGACTTAGGCAGCATTGCAGTGAAAATATGTTTTATTTGAATTTATAAAAGCTAAACAACCTGCTGTTTTGATTTTACCTCTAAAGAGAGTTTATTGTTACGCCTAGTTGCGGGAAATGTGTCGACCTTCGTAGTTTTTCTTTTGCTTTGCAAAGTCGCCCTTCGCTCCATTTTTTAGATACCAACAATAATAAAACGAGGGGATGTAATAATTCAGAATAAAAGGTTCCTCCTCCTTTCTCTCTTCCCGTTCTGTCTCTACTTAGTTTCCTCATCAGAAAAGTTCGGGGAAACCCGACCGGATCCGTGTGGAAATGTTCATCCCATCTGTCTCACAGACGGTTTATCCCTTCAGGTTCTCGGCGACTATCCGATGGTTTTATCTGATGATATGAATTAATATCTTTCTGACTGGTTATTTCCCACAGTTTGATGTTTCTTTTGGTTTCTTTTGTACCATAACTTGCTTCTCCCATAGGGCCGCTGCTCGGTGTCATTCTGTTGATGTGTTTTATTTATTTATTTTTATTATTATTTTTTTTTTTGTTGTTGTTTTTCGGACATACACCTCACCACCTTCCTAACTAGCTCTTGACCCGAGCTGGCGCTGCAGCCTTTCAGCTCACCTGTGACTTGTGTCCTGTTACTGTAAGTGTGCCGTGGTCGGGTCCTCCTCGAACACACACACACACACACACACCTTGTGCAGCAGCTCTCTACAGAGACAACAAAAAGCCCCACAGAGAGAGCGCTAAAGCAGATTTGACTTATAAAGAGGAGCGCGCCATATTCGACCCCAGGAGCGCCTCTCTGTCTCTGCAGGGGCCGCGGTCCGGACGGGACAGTAAATATTCAGCCGTTTATTGCTGAATGCGTTCACCAGTTGTGTAGGTACACAGGCAAGGAAAATGCGTAGGTATACGTTCATTGGTGAGCCAAAACACTTCCCTCCTTCTTCTTTTTCTCTCTTGCATTTGATGATGTTAAAAGCAGCAGATGTATTTTTTCTCTAGTCTATGTTTCTGTCCTCTGAATGTGATGAATGTGTTTGTGTTTTTTTTTTTTTAAACTTTAAAATAACAGAATAGGTGTGAATTAGGCATTTTAATTCTTCCAGGAAGAGATTTGAAGTAGTCGAGGGAGGCGTTCACGTCTCCGCTCAGTTTTTTTATGTTTGTAGAAAACAATTCAGGCTGACTGAAGAGACTTTCTGTGGTGGAGTGACTGACTGACTGAGTGTGTGTGTGAGAAAGAGAGAGAGAGGGTGTGTGCGCGCGTGTGCGTGTGTGTGTGTGTGTGTGTGTGTGTGTGTGTGCTTTGTGACTTTTTCATTCGCTAACATGGCACCATGTCACCCATCCAGGAGGAAGAAAAATCCAAGCGGGAGGAGCTGGAAAAAATCCTGGAGGAGAATAACCGCAAGATCGCCGAGGCGCAGGCCAAGCTGGTACGACCCGACCCGGTTCTGAACCTGGGATGAAATCTAGTTGCTGCTTTATATTAAAGATGAGGCGAGGGAGTCTTTTACTTTCTCATAATTTGATTTTATTATGATTTTTGAGACCAAAATTAGATTAAAAATCTATTTTCTTCAAAAGAATAATTCATAAAAATGGAGGCAGGGATCTGAAAATTTTGGCCTATCAATAAATCGAGTGATAAATCAAAATGATCTTCATTCTTATTAATATTTGTTTATTTTTGAGACAGTAAAATCTATTTTTATCTTTGGTTTCATATATATGTAGTTTTTATTACTGTTTTATTTATTACCTTTGGTTGTCGTTTTTATTTTAGATATTTGAAATATCTTTCAGTTCCCTTGTTAAGCTCTTTACAAGATTAAAGTTAACTGGTGTTCGAAAGGGAAAATGCTTTTATTAATATCTTACTTGAAAATAGCCTCAAAACAACAATATTATTGTTTATTGTGGTAAGTACTGGGACAATTTATCGCCCATCAAAACCAAACAAATACAACATGACCAACAACCTCCTCCTCCAGAAAAAATAAACACAATGGAAATAAATATCAGTCCAGTTTTATTTACCATATTAACTATATTATTGAACAAATATATCAAAAATTGATTATTTTTAAAGGAAAAAAAAAACACTGCAGATTCCTTGATGTTTTTGGAACAAACATTTAAAAACCTTGTATCCTTTTCCTGCTCCTTCCCAATCATGCACTGTTATTTGTTGATCTTTTCAAAAATCTCGATGAGGATGAGTCGTTTGAGTCTCTGGTTATAATGTAACAATGTGTGGAAAAGAGGTTTTGCTTTGTTTGACTGATCTGCAACTGTAGCCAGACAGGACAGTTAATATGGAAATATTCTGCTGAGTCTGATAACCTGCTGCCTCCTTACTGTGGCTCAGCTTACAGTGATCCACTCATTGTTCTTTATGTTTTCATTTTAATAACCCAGACTTTTGTTTTTCTTTTTAAATGGATTTTTCTTTAGACTACTATTTCTCCTCTGGTTGTTGTAGTTATTCCTACTCTTATCACTTTCTAACAAACTTATTTTTGTTGTTTTGTTTTGTTTTTTTTTGTTGTTTTTTTTCAATCCACAAATGTACCAAAACATTGGTTGCAGTGATTGGTCAGAAAAGAATGAAAGACAGAAAACATTGTGGCGAAAAAAGTTCCAGTGTTTGTTGAAAATTGCGATTCCACACAAAATTAAAATAGTTGCAATTGCAGCTTCTTTGAGGGATTGTTTAGAGATGGAAACCAGCTTACGCTACATCTGGTACAAAGCACCTTATTATCAGGCAAAATGGGAATTTTGTACGTTTTTAAGCTTCCGTTTTGGGTTTCTACTACTTTAAAAAAGTCACCCAGCTGCTTTTTGGTGACCAGTTAGTGTTTTTTGGTGTCTGAAAAATGAACCGCTTCAAAAACCTTCTGATAGTTGAGTCACAAACGAGCAGACACTGACACCTCACATAGTAACCCCAGCAGAACTCCAGCCCGTTACCTAGCAACCCCAGCAGAATTCCAGCCCGTTACCTAGCAACTCTAGCAGAATTCAGCCCGTTACCTAGCAACCCCAGCAGAATTCCAGCCCGTTACCTAGTAACCAAAGCTGAGTTCCAGCAGTTTGGTTATTTGTAAGTTAGTTTTGTTTTATTTATACAATATTTTCACCAGAAACTAAAGAAAAATACCTGGTAAGATGAATCAGTTTGTATGATTTAAAGTTTTTTTCTTTTTCTCTCTTTCTACAAAAACTTGTTGATGATTTCAACTCACCCCTTTTTTTGAAGGGCAATTTTATTTACAAAGACTTCATAATTAATTTTATTTGTTGTTTTGCTTGTTTATTTTGAATATTTAAAATGTCTGCCAGTTCCAGTTTTAAATATTTCTTAGAATTTAAAATGTTTTGACCTTTTACAATGTGCTTTTGCATTATTTCTACCATTATAGTACCTGAAAATGATCCCAAAAACAACAATATTATTGCTTATTGTGGTAACTTCTGGGACAGAGTTTGTTACGGGCCTGTTTCTATTTGCTGGTTCTGCTCTGACCCGGTTCGTCTCGCCCGCAGGCCGAGGAGCAGCTACGGATTGTGGAGGAGCAGAGAAAGATCCACGAGGAGCGCATGAAGCTGGAGCAGGACCGGCAGCGGCAGCAGAAAGAGGAGCAGAAAATCATCCTGGGGAAGGGAAAGTCCAGACCCAAGCTGTCCTTCTCTCTGAAGGCGGCCGAATGACACTCCGCTGCCCCGCCTTCGTCCTGCACTGCCCCTCCATCCTCATCCTCATGGTTCAGCCCCGCTCCGTGTCGTCCGCTGCGGATTTGCTCGCTTCATTTTGGAAGTGCTAAAGGAAAGGTCGGGAGGATGCTCCTTCATCGCCGCCCCTAAAAACAAACAAACAGACAGAACGAACTCCTCCTGTTTGCTTTTATTTCCTCTCTTTTAGGGACCTGGAAGTTTTCATGTAGTCTGGGAGTCTTATGTGTAACCAGCGGTAGTCCTGCTAGGGGGAAGTCACCGGCAGCTCGGGTGGCTGTTGCTCTGTTTTTGGTAGCACTTAATTTGAAGCAGTGTGCAGAAGGCTGACATGACCTGTTATAAACATCAAGGAATGGGAATGAATGTTTGACCTTTCTCATGAATGGTCACTCAGTAAATAATGACATTTTTATTGCAAAGTTGCATTAAAAGTGTCAACTTTGCTATATTTGGTAAATAATGATACTTTTAAAGTAAATGTTCTGTTAAAAATGCACTAGAAGTGTCATTATTTACAGAATGACAGTTCATGACAGCAGTTATAAACATTTATTTGGACTCCTTCATGTTCGTTGCAGATGTCATGTCAGTCTTATGCACAACACTTCAAATAAAGTGTTAATTTTTTTTTTTTAATTTTAGGAACAATACATATAAAAAAAAACACAGAAAGCTTCCCATCCGGCTGACCCGCTCCGTGTCTTCCACCCCTCCGGAAACATTTCTCCCTGCCTCTTTAAAACAATCTGGTTCTGCAGGCGAGCCTGGCCTCAGCTACCCGACCTGCCGGTGATCGATCCGACAGGAAACGGAGGACAGAAGCCATTTCCTGTTCCGTGTAACCCTTTTAAAACCGTCTTATAAAAAAGCGATAGAGATCAGAAAACGCGGGGAGGAAAAAAAAAAAACACTCTGGTTTGTTTTCCGACAAAATTCCCCCCACGTGTGCGAACTGTTATGTTGTAGTAAATTAACTTGGCGAAGCCGCCGCTGAGTCGTAGAGGAGACACGAGTTCAGGTAAGACGAGGTCAGAGTGAGAATGCAGGTGTGTGTGTGTGAGTGTGTGTGTGTGTGTGTTTGGATGATTTATTTGGCCTCAGGTGGGTATAATAACTTTATTCTGTGGAATCTTAATTTTGTCATGTCAGTTTTCCCCCCCTTAAATTGTCAAAGGACTGAACAGATGAATAAATCCATTGAATGCCAACAAAAGCTGAAGGTCTCATCATTATTTCACCAGTAGTCAGCAGATTTCAGCTCCTGATACCAGTAAAACCATTAATGAACCAGAATGTGCTTCACTTCTGGTTTTTCAGACAGCGGTGGGTCAGTTAATGCAGAATAATCCCAATAAAACAGCTGCTGTAGCTTCCTCCAGTTATGGAGGAAGCTACCTTCCTCCATAACTGTTTTTATTCTTTAAAAAATATATTTAATCTGAACTTTAAATTTGTAGTTGGTATATTAACCTAATCAATGAGATAACAGTTAAACATATTGCGGGTTTTAAAGGTAAATACTAAAGAAATTCACTAATATAAACTCCCAAACAGCTTCCTGCAGCTTTTGGTGTCTAATTTCCCTAAAAACACTTTCCAATTGAATTAAAGCAACTCAATCAGCAGCCAATCAGCATCCTTATCAAACTGCTGCTGCATGGAGGTGAAACTGATGACATGAAGTCGCAGAGGAGTGTCAGCGGTTCACACGTTTCAATCCACAGCTGGCAGAAACCCGAGTGGGTGAGAGTCCGTTCAATTAGCGGCTGGTCGCGAACAGGAGGCGTGAAAACCTTAAAACAATGTTTTCAGAGCGAATTACGATGTAAAACAGCACGTTAGGGCGTTTTGAATATAAATAACTGAAACGGCGGAGATATAATGTAGAATAGGAATCAGGAACTGCGTTTCTGTTGAACAAATAATTGAGCAATTTGACATTTTGAAAACTAACTCGCCTAATAGGAAACGGAAATTTCAAAATAAAAATGTTTTTCAGACACACAGAAATTGGTTAATTTCGCAAAACTGAAATGGAAACAGTTGCATCGCCTGAGTCACATGATCAACAACCGGATGTTACTACTGTCGCAAACCACGAAGAAGAAGAGGACAGGAAGTGGTAGGAGGATAACGGTGTTGCATGTTTTTAAATGACTTATCTCATGAAAAAAATTATTCACATTATGTTTAATTATGTTTCTTGTTTAATAAAAACCCTGCAATTGCAAAATTGTTTTTTTTCTTAATTTCTCCTTGAAAACATTAACTCAAATGGAATTTACTATTATTGTCTTATGTTTTTAACACAAGAAAATTTTTTTACAAAAAACTTTTTCAATGATATGAAAACCTGAATTTTCTACAAAAAGTTTAAGCCCAGAAGTTGTGATAAATAGTTTTTTCTCACCTTAAATTAATTGAAAAGTTTGAATTGTGGCTCTCGATAATAAACTTATTTCTGTCTCGATTTAAACTGGAATAATTTCTGCTGCAAAATTCATGATTCATATATAATCAAAAAATTTTGTAAATCACAACTTATGCTATGTATAACACTGCAGCCGTCATAGAGGAAGATTTAATTATTGGTTGAATTTAAGGCATTTTGTAAGCACATTTACGCATTTAAACCAACATGTCTGCTTTAGATGAATGAAATGTATCCTAAATGTTACTCAAATTGTATCGTTTCATTTGTAAGTTTTAAGATATTTGAATAAAAATATAAGTAAATAAATCTCAGATGTCAGGATTTTTGCAGCTTCTACACAAAGTGATTCTAAAGTTTGATTTGGGTCTAAAATAATCTGGTAATTTTCACTTTTCTTCAAATAATAAACTTATTCATGTCTGGATTTAAATCTGAATCATTTCTGCTGCAAAATAATGTCTTGTATCTACTCCTAAAACTAAATAAAAACATTAACACTAATTTAAATGTTTTGTCTGATGGATGAAGCTGCAGCCTTCATGGTGGAATAACAGAATAAAAGGTTTAAAAATACAAAGAACCACTTTAAAGCTGCACGTGTTCTTATGAGTTCAACTTTATTTTAATTATTTGATGAGTTATAATTTTACTTTTGATGATCTTCTCCGTTTTCTCCTGATAGTTTTGCCGCTAGTGGGCGCTGTTGGCTTTCAAATGAACTTGACGAGGGTGAACCGGCTGCACGCGCTCGGTTCGGATGAGGAGTTCGGTTCTTTGGGAATCCTGCAGGAATCCAGAGTTTGGAAAATGAAAATAACCCGGATGTGTTCTGCTTTCCTTACCTGTGCAGGTATTACACTTGACTTCCTTCCATCTCTCTTTCTCTTTATCTCTCTTATTATTATTAGTAGCAGTAGTAGTAGTAGTATTAGTAGTAGTATTATAAGTATTAGTATTATTGATTAAAACGACTGTCCAGTGGCCCTCAGCCCGGTGACATTACCAGGGTTCGGCTGTAATTTCTCACCCCGCCGATCCAGTTGCCGCCTCTGATTGACGGATCTGCTTCTTTTTAACTTCCACCAATCAGCGGCGGCGGTGGGCGGGGCCTGGTCGGGAGCAGCTCCGCCAAATATTCCCAGTCTGCGTCTCTCTCAGTTACTTCCCAGCCCGGCTTGAGAGCAGCAGCCGATCAGGCGACATCCTCCCTGCGTGCGGGTCGCTGTGCGGTGCGGTGCGGTGCGGGAGGACGGATCTGCGGGACTCTTTAATTCTCCGCCTGCGTGCTCGGCTTTCTTTCTTTTCTGTCCTTCTTTCCTCACTTTGGGAGTTGTATTTTGTTTCTTTTCGGACCTGTTTAGAATGAGAACCTCCATCCCAGCTCCTTTGGTTTCTCTCATCCACACATCCGCTCATTTTGTTCATTTCGACCATCCGACCTCATTGTTCCATTTTTGTGCTGCTGTCACCCACAGTTTGTCGCCCTCCACCTCCACCTCCAGCTCCAGCTGAACGCGGAATACCTCAGCCTGCTGCTGTTGGATGTTGGCTCTTTTTACGCAGAGGGATTTCTATTTTTCCTGAAGGATGATGGATCTCTAACGCGCTGCGCCCTAAATGAACCAACCGTGCGCTCTTCTTTTTTCTCCGTTTTTTTTTTTTTTTTTTTTTTTTTTTTTTTGGAGATGCTCTGATCGGAGCTTGTTGGGTCCGAATGCGCTGGATCGGGATATAATCTGAAGATCTTTATCGCTTTTCTGTTGTTGTTATTTTGCTTTCTGCGTGGCCACGCACGGCTGTTCCCCCTCTGACGCGGAGTGTGCACCGCATCCATCCCGGAGGCGCGCAGGCTCACCATGGGGGACTCGATGTGGAGATATTATTTTGGAGTTTTCTTCCTCGCCTTCGAACTGGACTTGTGTCGGCCGCTCATTCTTGAGTCCATCTACTGGAACACGACCAACACCAAGTAAGTGCAGCGAAATGCGCACTCATCTTTGCGCAAAGAAAAAATTAACTGCAACATTAATTGCGGATTTCCCCCCCCCCCCTCTTTCTCCACCAAATTTGACATTTATTTTATTTTTTATTTATTTATTTATTTTTTTAAAATAAAGCCGCTCCTCTAAAGCTTTTTTCTAAAATAGTGCATTCTGGTTGAATAAACCCACAATCCCGACCTTCAGTGTGGGAACATTTACGCGCAGAGCGGAGACGGAGCTCGATGTGCGGAGAAACGACGCGCACTTTGCGCTGCGCACTGCAGGGTGAACACGTCAAATGTCACCGCCAGAAATATAAAAAATACACACAGTTTATTACAAATAATTCCAACTTTAGGAATGTGAATGTATCGTGTTGGAGCGTGAAGAGAACGGAGCGTGTTTCTGAGTGTTAGTTGGGCTCCAGCGGGCCTGTGTGTGTGTGTGTGTGTGTGTGTGTCGAAATGTTTTCTCTGAACAATAAGGCGGATTTCAGAGTAAATTCTGCTGGAAATGTGGCCGCAGAGATAAAGCTTTAAACAGGCCGCTGCGCTGAGTTCCGTCTCTGTACGTAAAAGTTCAACTTGGACTCTTTTTCTGCGTAACTTCAGGAACAAATACGGTGTTTTCTCCTCCCCGCCGTCAGAAATAAACGCTTTACGTCCTCCAGTGATGCCAGAAGAGACATCTTTCTTGTCTTTTTTCTGTTTTTCTGCTGTGTGCCGCTGCTCTCTGCCGGCGGGGGCGGACTGGGTCCCGTCTTTGTGTCCGTTTAGTCACGGTCAAAAACTCCAAACTGCGCCTCCCTGACGGCGAGATGGACTCAGTGGCGCAAAGCGACGCGCATTCCAAGCTCCAGATTGCGCCTTTACGAGCCAGTTTTGGTTCAAACCCGCGAGTTAAGAGTTGGTGAAGGTTTGAGGGTCTTATTGTGGCGCCTGAACACGGATTGGTGCTAAACTGCGCTGAAAACTGCGCGTTTTCTCTCAGCAAACTCTGTTTTTTATTTTTAAAATGTGAACCAGAGAATTTAACTTCCACTCATTTACAAAATCAGACTCTTTTCAGACAAATTAAATAAAATTACACAGCAAATTTGCCGAATTGAACTGTTATTTTAACACTTACAAATGTTAAAACGACTCAGTTTTCTGCTAAAATAACTCTGATGTAGGTCAGTTATCTGGAATTGAACTTCAGCTCTGCATGTCAAACTGCCTGGTTGTTTGAAATCAGTAGAAAAAGATCAACATCTGATACAGAAACAGCAAAAATAACCACTTTAACGCCATAACTGGCAGATTTTTATGAGCTTCAATACTCTGGATGGTTTTAGGGATTTTAGGGAGGAACATGAGAGGCTCAGCTGATGGGAAAGAAAGAGGAAAATTAGCAAAAAATGATCAAATAGTGAAGGAAGAAGCCTTTATAACCCAACATGCAGCTGCAGATCAGCTCTAACGTAAGGAAACCAACTGGAAATGTGATAATGTGTCCACCGTTGGAGCGTGTGGAGGCCTCAGGGTGGGAGTTTTCTGGACGAGGAGCTCAGAAGTTAAAGTTAAATCTGTTTTTTTTTTTTTTTTATCTATTTGACCTGAATACAAAGTTTCAACTTGTTTTCAGCATCCACAGCATCAGAAACGAGTCACTTTGAATCAGTCTGATTGGAACAGAATCAGATTTTTTCCTACAATCATCATTAAATGCATCAAATATACCAACCTCCACCATTTGGAAATTAAACTCTGTAAAAGTCGGATTCGAGAAATCGGAATAAATTCTTTCATTTTGATGAGTCATAAGGTTAAAATTGAAAAACACCTTACCGATCCCAAAACTCATTTAATTACAGAGTTACTGCAAATAGTGACAGCTGCGGACATGAAGGCGCTCCTCTAGCAGTCTGTTTTACTGCAAATTGGAAGAAGCCTCTGACTGAAGACTGTATCCGCTACCACTTTTTAAAGTGTGCACCGATTGCAGTTTTCTGGCCGATCGCTTCAAAATGCCGATTCCGATTTTAGCCAAAACTGATATTTTTTTTGTCTTAAATGTTGCTAAAAATATCAGGAAAGTTGCTGCATTGACAACATTTAAGGTGATTATCATTGACTACAAACTTGCAGACAAGAACAGTCAGTAAAACCTCCGATAAAATCGGCTTCACGTTTAAGTTTCCACGCTGCAAAAACATCAAAACTTATCAAGTATTTTTGGTCTAATTTAGTGCAAACATCTTAATACAAATAAGACAAAATTGACTTATAAGAAACTTTTTAGCAAAATATATAAACTTTTTTAAGTCAGTAATTCACTGGTAATGATAATATTTCACTTATAACATGAAAAAATGTTATGTCATCAGTAAATAATTTACTTTTTTAACAGTATTAATGAATTACAGACCTTAAAAAAAGGCCTCCATGTCTTAGTGACAAGATTTGAGTTTTTTTTTTGCAGTGAGCCGATCACCGATCTTCCAAAGTTAAGGAGATTTTGGCTGATTTATCTTTGAATCCTTTAGTTTTTTTCTCCATTTTTATGTTGATTGTTTGCGGGACAAAACAGGAATTTGTGAAAATCAGCTGGATGTAAATCGGTACAGGCCGAAACAACCAGCAAATCGGTGCATCGGATTGGTTAGCAGTGGGTTTTTAGCGCTCGCTCTTCTGGTAATTATGGTCTAAACTTTAAATCTCGGTTCCAGCTTAATGTGTGTGTGCGTGTGTGTTTCTCCATCGATTAAACCTCATTGTTGCTGGCCTTTCTTAAACGAGCCTCGTCAGAAAAACAAGAGAGTGACCCCTGCTCACATCACCGCGCCTCCTCCAACCGCTAATCCATTTTGTAGCTGGGAGGGAGAAACAAAAGAGAGCCCCGCTTTACACGGGATATGGAAACGCAGCGCTGCCTCTCCTCCGCTGCAGTTCATTAAGAGATTACAGAGGAGCCCCAAAGGCCCTTTGTGACCGGGCAGCGGCGGGGGCACCTCAGGGGTCCTTTTCTATTCCAAGGATCTTCTTTTTTTTAGTTGCATAAAAGTTGTCAGGTTTTTTTTTTCTTTAAAAGAGGAGAATTAATCCAAGACTTTTCGTTTTTAGAGCCCAACTTTGTCTAAAAGAGAAGAAGAAGAAGAAAAAGTTAAACTGGGGAAGAGTTTTTTTTTTTTTGTTTCTGCGTCTCTCAGGGGAAGGAGGGTAATTATGTCTGGGTCTGGATTACAGGATGAAAGGTAGAGGGGAGTAAAGACCCCGATTCTCTCTGCAGAGATCTGCATGGATTAACCCTCGCTGCAGCCGCGTTGGTCTGAATCCGTAATGAACCGCTGCAAAAACGCTGCAGAAACGCTGCAAAAACGCTGCAAAAACGCTGCAAAAACGCTGCAAAAACGCTGCAAAAACGCTGCAAAAACGCTGCAAAAACACAAAATCAAGCCAAGTATCTTTGGTCTCGTTCATTTTAGCTCACAAAACTAACTTATAAAACTTTTCAGCAAGACAAAGCAGCTTGTTTTAGGTGAATAATTTCTTAACAGAGATAAAAAAAGGCCAAATGTTTTCACTTTTCTCTCATGTTTTCAGTGGAAAATCTGCAAGTAGTATTTTTTAATCAATTTTAAGGAAATATTGACTTTTATCAAACTCCTAAAAATTACTTGTATGTTTAGTCTTATTTCAAGTTTGCACAAGAAACATGACCAAAAATTATTCATTAATATTTATGCAAAAGTTCAACTGGCAGATTATTTCACTTAGAACATCAGAATTGTAACAAATATATATATATAAATATTTTATCAATATTAAGTAACTATTGAGGATTATCGAAAGAAAATGTATTTCAAGTGGGCTAAGATATTTGCAGAAGAAACTAGACCAAAAATACTGGGTAAGATTTTGTGTTTTTGCAGTGTGGAGTGAAGGAAAGATCTCGTACACTGTAAAAACACAACATCTGACCTAAATATGTTAGTACATTTAAAATAAGAGAAAAACTAACTAATGAGTAACTTTTCTTTGAGATGTAGGAGCTTGTTTAGAGTCAATGATTCTTTAATAATGTTGCAGTTAAACTGGCAGATCATTTCAACTAAAAAAATTATATTTTCCTATGTTATAAACTGCAAGTGGAGCTAATACTTTTTAATCAATATTAAGGAATTATTGACTGGTTAATATAGCTGGAAAGTTGCTTTTGTAAGTTAGTATTTGCCTTTTTTCAAGTGTACTAGGATATTTACAATAGAAGCTACATAAAAATGCTTGGTTATATTTTCTGTTTTTGCAGTGTGTTCATGTTTCTCCACCTTTAAATCAGTTTTTCATGAAAAATCCCTTAAATTCAGACCTGAGATGATGTGTCGGTGTCGAGTTGAGGAAAGTTTGATGAGGCGTTCAGAACAGGAGCTGGAAACGTGCGGCTGGACGTAAACATGGCGGAAAAGCAGGTGAGCGGGACGAACTGAAAGCCTGAGGAGCTTCATTAAAACGTCACTGGATGTTTTTTACAGCCTGATCCGTGTTAAACCGCTCCCGGCGCTTTGATATATTTATGGCAGGATTGGGAGAAAAAAAAAAGACGTTTTAGGAAGACTTTAAAGGGCCAAGCGTGCCTTGAAGCCTGTTGGTGGGTGGCGTGTGTGTGTGTGTGTGTGTGTTGAACACATTTACAATCATGAGAGGGAATGCTGTAATTTGTTTTCCACCCCTCCCTCCTCTCTCCGAGCGGTTTTCCGTGACCTTTTCTCTTTCTTCCTTTGCTTTTATTGCTCCAGTCTGCAGCCGTCCTCTTCCTCTCCACCTCTCGTCTTCGTCCTTTTGGGACGTTTCAGTTTTTTCAATTTATTTATTTGTTTGGCTTTTCTCCTCCTTTGTCAGCGTTTATTGAGCGTTCTCGTTACGCAGCAGTTTGCAGGTCAGGACAGGGTGTGTGAGCGGAAACAAAAAAATAAATATAAAAAAAACAAAGAATAAATACGGAACAACACAGCCAGGACTTTACTGCAAAATCTCAAAACAAGACATTTTTCAGAGTCAAATCACATCGTTGTTTAGATTCCTTCAAATATTTTCAATCCGTCTCGTTCGTCTTTAACTACACTGCAAAAACACAAAATCTTACCAAGTATTTTTGTCTAATTTCTTGTGCAAATCTCTTAGTTCACCTAGAATAAGTCAGAATTGAACCAAAAGTTGATGTAGAAGTTTGTTTTAAGTGAATAATTCTTGAATATGATTTAAAAAGTAAATTCAACTGGCAGATTATTTAAATTTTTCTGTGTTACAAGTGCTACAATCTGCAAGTGAATCTAGTAATTTTTAAATTATGTTAAACAATTATTGACTTAAAAAAAATCCTATTTTGCTTGTAAATTAGTTTTGTTTTATTTTAAGTCTGCTAATATATTTGCACTAAACTAGACCAAAACTGAATATCATTTACATTGGGTTTTTTTTTTTTTTTTTCTTTTTTTTTTTTTTGTAGCTCAAAACGCTGAGAAAGCAAAGCAGACAGACAATAAATAGGCTGATGATGACAATGTAAACACTGCTATTTTGTAGCTGGGAGGGAGAAAAATATCCTTGTGCAGATATTTTAGTACATTTAAAATAATACAGAACTAACATAGAAGCCAGTAGAACTAATTATTATTAATCAATATTAAGGAATTATTAACCTACAAAAAAGTTCCTGTTTGCTGAGAAGTTATTTCTAAGTTAGTTTAATCCTCTTTCAAGATGTTGGCACTAGAAGCGAGATCAAAAGTACTTGATAAGATTTTGTGTTTTTGCAGTGAGCGAAGGTATTTTACAGATTATTGGGAAAAAAACCCCAAAAGTACAAAAGGAGGAAAAGCTCTGATATGAAGAAAAGGATTCTGCTGCCAACTTTCTGGAACCGAAACGGGGAAAACATGTTGAAAATGTTTTCTTTGGCTACAAAAATCTGTTACATGCAATTTCTGCTTCTTATTCTTTCAAATTCTGCGAATACAAATTAACTTACATTTCACATTCTGATGTCCAAAGATAAAATATGTCATTTATTCATGCTGGCCTACAATCATCATTTTATCAAAACAGCTGATTTTTAGTTCATGTTACACTATAAAAACACAAAATCTAACAATCTACTTTCTAGTGGAAACATCTTACTGAACTTACTTAAATATAGGAACTTTTTTAAGTCAATAATTCTTGAATATGTATTTAAAAAACAAAGTTCTAGTTTCACTGGCAGATTATTTCAATTAAAACATGGAAAAACATGTAGTGTTTAAAGTGGAATAATCTGCCAGTTGAACTACAACTGGGTTGCTAGGCGACGGGCTGGGCTTGACTGTGGTTGCTAGGTAACGGCTCAGAATAAGTGGAATATTCTGCCTGTGGAACTAGCGATTTTTATAATCAATATTCAACAATTGCTTACTTAAACCAGCTTCTGCATTTTGCTGAAAAGTTAGTTTTATCTTATTTCAAGTGAACTAATATATTCGCACTAAAACTAGGATAAAAATCCTTGGTGGGATTGTGTGTTTTTGCAGTGTAAGGCAAATTTTTAAAAGATTCAGCTTCTGGTTTTCTGTTTTTATATAAAATATGAACTTAGGGATCCATTAAAAGAAGGATCAGTGCATTTATTCACTGAAAAACTTTCTCAGGCACTAAAAAAGTTAAATATTAATTGTTAAAAATGGTTCAAAAACTTGGTCACTTGATTTTTTTCCCATCATTTCTTTTAAATTCAATAATTTGTAAGCAGGTTTGATAGTAACAATAGCTCAAACTGAAGTAAAAAACTCAATAAATTCACTGTGACCCACAGACAATATGGAGCAAAGTACATTTCCTATCAGTTTAATGAAGAGCGCCTCTTTTAAACATCAATTTCTGCCTGATTTAGGATTTTAAGTCCCACAAATGAACCCGGATTAAGACGGATCCTCCTCCCAGTCTGGTCTGGGAGAATCTGGGAACAAGCAGAAGTCCGGCGGACTGCGAGGGGAAGAATTCACAAGATCAAGAACAATGAGCTGCTTTAGATAATATGAGGCTGTGGTCCATTAAAGGCTTTGTGTGCAGTAAAAATGTTGTGGGAGTCCGAGCGGAGATGGCAGGAGAGCGGGAACACGATCCCCCTCTGAAGCACCTGTTTGGATCAGCTGCAATGTTTTCGGAGAGCTTTTTGGACAACCGGCTAAAATGGCGTCACGGCGTTTTAATTTACATCAGAGACGGAGCGGGTTTGTATTCAGTCGGGTCAGGACCCAAATTACTCTAAAAACTATTTAAATATGATCCAGCAAGCTGCAGAATCAAACTCATCATTTGTTTTTGGTAAATAAATAATGATTGTGGAATATTTTTATCATTTTGGGTCTATTTTTGAAAAATATTTGAACACAAGCTGAAATGATTAATCATATTAATCGTGATTAATCAATTGTTGAAATAATCCTCAACTAATTTAGGAATAGATTAATCGTTAACTGAGTAATGCAGACTAAAAAAGGCACTTTGCTGAAAGAATAACTTATTTAGAGCAGTAATTACACCAAAGTTATACTTTTTCTGTAAGCATTTTCTACCCAGGACTCCTAAAGTTGAAGTTTTAGCTTCACCTCCTATTAAAAACATTTTGTTGTCCAATTATTAATTTGTTAATCAGATAATCCCGACACTGTATTGATGCTAAATCAAGTAGAAAAGGCAGAGCTTTTCATATTTTTATAGACGTTATAAGTATTTTCTTAGCTGCTGATGCATCCCTTACTATAATCAAGCTAAAGGGAACGTTGTTATTGCATTTTAATAAAATGTTTGTTTATGAATTTCTGATGTTGCACAAAAAGGGCTTAAGTGGTTAAGTAAAAAATATGCAGAATGTATAATTTTTTTTATCAGATTAATCGATTAATCGTCAGAATAATTAGAATAATTGAACGTTCCAGCCGTAGTTTTAAGTTATTTTTCAAGTACATTGAAATTGAATGAAGTTTCACTTATGAACAGGTTAAACATGAACACATGAATAAAATGATGAACCAAATATTACAAAATAAAATGTTTTTGTATTTGTACAATAATTTTTGGTCATTTTTAAAATGATTTCTTGAACTTATCAGTTTAAATTTTGAGGTTTTTCATATTTGCTGCCCTTTCAGGAGAAGATTTTTACTTTAGAGCCAGAAATCCTTGTGAGCCTCTCAGATAGTTGGATTAATGATCAGTTTATCCAGCCCGTCGAGCCAAATCCTATTTTTTGTTTATCTCCGCGGACTCTGACTTCCAACTTGTTCTGAATGTATGAAAGGAGATTTTCAGGTGGTTTTAACAGCCGCTTCGCAGTTTTTTTCCTTTTACACTTTCAGCTCTCAGATCTGTTTGTTACATGCATCAATTACTTCATATTTATCCCACAGACATCCAAACACAGCCTGGAGGTTTTCCCACTCCGGGACGCTTCACATCCTATCACCACCTCCTCATTTCTGCATACCGAGAGGATTTTATTCCTTATTCCCAAACACACGCAGAATGTCAGCCAAAATAACCTCGCAGCATGAGTTTCTTCTTCTCATTGACTCTGAACATTATTAGTTATTCATTTATTATTTAGGTTTGGTGAAATTAGCAGATATCCAGAAAATGAAAGCATCCCGAAGTATCCAATTCTGTTATTGTTAGTTTGTTTTTAGATAAAATCAACATAAAAGTTCCTCATACCTGAATTCTGCCTCCTCACAGGCAGGGGGCGACACCTGCCATTCAGTATCTGTTAAAATCTGTTGTAAAATCCCTTTTCTTGCTGGATTTGAGGCTGCCGACAGAGGCGACCTTAAGAGGGGGGCAGAAGGGGCCATGACCTCCCATGGAAAATGCTGAGCATTTCACTGGACCCTGCAGACAATTGTGTTTGGTTCATACTAAAGCATACAGAGAGTCGTCTTCTTCTGTCTAAACAGAAACGTAAAAACCCAATAACTAAATACATAATATGATTATTTCTACTGCATCTTTTGTTTTGTTTATTACGACAGAGTATGAGAAAAAAATGACGATAACAAAGTCACAAAATTACAAGAATATCAAAATATTATGAGAAGAAACTCATACAACAGCAAAGTCAAAATAAGAGAATAGTCAAAGTTTTATGACTTCATACTTATAATACTGATTTCATAAAGTCACAGTAGTATGACTAGTAATACATGTCTGAAGTCAAAAATAAAAAAAGTCAGAGATTAAGCTCAGAATCTTTTTTAATAAGTGGAAATTTCTGATTTGGAATATTAATACATTTCTAGAAAGAATTCTAGAAAATGTTCTACTTTTTAAACTCAGAAATTTTCTTGTTTTTCTGCAAAATTTCTGCGATTAATCTAAAAATTTATGATTTTTTTCTTGCAAATTTTTTACTTTTGAAACATTGAGTTTTTTCTACAAAATTGTCGACTTTTGGAGCTCAGAAATTTCCCTCTCTTCTCTAGACAATTTCTGAGTTTTGTTTTCCAGCAAACTTTTGACCTTTAAATCTGAGAAATTCTTTGTCTTTTCCAAATTATTTCTGAGATTAATCTCAGTCCCAGTTTTTGGCAGTTTACAATTTTTTTTCTTCTGTCTACAATGACCCTAATACGCCGCTGCAGGAACCTCATGCTGCAACGCAAGTCGATATTTCACTCAGAAACATAAATTGATGCTGCACACATAAAGGCAGCAGCAGCAGCAGGAGCCTAGAGGCCAGTTTCCAGTGACCGTCCCTCCGTCTCCTTCAGACTCATAGAGGACGATGGCAGATGGCGCTGCGAGGCGAAGACATAGAGTCACTCTCTCCCTTCGCCTGTTTCTCCTGAGCCTGTCGCTGGATGCAGCGAGCCGCCGCTGAGCGCATCCCTGCGGGTGGCACAGGAAGAGAGAGAGAGAGAGAGAAACACCACGGCCTAGTTAGCTGCTGCTGTTTGTGACCCGCAGCTGCCTGAAGCAAACAAGGTGATGTTTGGAGAAGAAATGCAGCGGTTTCAGGACCCCTGATGGTTGATGCGATATTTGGATTCTTCTGATAGAAACCCTGTGAGAAATCAGAGCTAAAAATCACCAAACGGAGGCAGCTCTTATATAAAGCCAGCTGATATTAAAAGTTGTTTTTCCCCATCAGCAAAGTCAAGATTTTACGCCTGAAATAATAGATTTCCTGTTTTATTCTCATGGCTTCCAGTTAGTTCCACTTTTATGGAATATTCTCGGAAAATATTCCGAGAATATTTTCCGAGAATAAGCAAGAACGACTCTGAATAGACACAACCTACCAACCTCGACCAGTTTAGTTCTATATTGATTAAATTTTGTTGCACAAACTCATTCTCAGATAATGAGATTTGAGTGTTTCATGATGTCTGGCCATGCGCCCTAACTCAGCGTTTACACTCGCACGTGAAAATGACTGCAAACAGATGCACAAACAGACTGCAAACAGATACAATTATACATGTTTGAAAAGCAAAAGTAGAGCCTCCTGCACAACCAACAAGATTGCAACAAAAAATAAACACTTCTCTTCTCCAGCAGCCATTGTACAGTGCACACAGTGGTAAAACCAGCTGACCAAATGTGTTGGAGTTAGCTTGGGTTGCTAGGTAACCGTTCAGTGTGACTCAACAACCGAAATCAAAAACATTAACTTATTATCCAACAAAAAAGCTTTTTTAATCTTTGTTTTTGAATTTCAGATTCAACAAAATGACACAAGAAAAATCCCAGCAACATGTTTTTACATCTAATTTTCTTATCTGGTTAAAATTGTGTTTTTAACACAATTTTCCTCAAAGCATCCAATTGAAGAAAATTTATCTAACCTCCTTTTGCAAAAGATTTATGCTTTTTTTTTTTTTATTTTAAAAAATTTTAAATTAAATGTTTATTTTCTTTAAGAACGTCTAACTCTTTCGATGCCTTCTGTAGGTTTTATGATGTTTTTTATGACTGAATGTTCATCTTAAAGTCTCACACAGGTTTCTGTGATATATGCAGAAACCTTTTTGATTTAAACCAATTTCATTGCTGCAACTTCATCTCCATAAATGCAGTTTATACATCAAAATGTTGGCATTTCTTTCCACTTTCATTCAATTTGCTCTCCACTCATACAGGACTTAATGTTTTCTGTCAAATCGCTCCAGACTGCAGAGAGCATACACCAAAACACTCATTGTGATTCAGCTCTGAATTTATATTTCAAAACTCCAATTTGGAGGGTTGATATCTGCTGCATCAAACACTGTAGGCACATAAAAATGTCCCAGAAGTTTCCACTTCCTTCTGTTAAAAACAGGACACTTTGTTTGAGCCTTATGTTTCTGTTTGTGCTGCTCCTCAGAAAGGGAGGGAATCTCCATAGCAACCAGCATTTTCTCTGACTCAGCAGCTTTTTGTTCTTAATTTTAACCAATCAGAGACAGGTTCTGGTTCCTGATGCCAAAACAGGAGGAAGTTGATGTTTGTTGGATCGTCGGGCAGCAGATGCCTTTTCCGACTTTAGGTTGTTGAAAAATGTTCCAGTTTTGTCACCAAGTTTCCAAATGCGAACATTAAAATCAGATTGTTTTCCCCATCAGTGGTACTAATAGGGTATGTATCTGATAGTCTTCAAATCGGTAATGTTGCTTTTAATCTGACATCTACGTCATTACAGCAGAAGAAGCCGGACTGGATGTGAACAGTGACTGAATATCGTTATTATGATATTTTGAAAGTTGCAGTTTTTCTTTCTTTGTATTGGCTTCCTTAATGCTGTGCTGACATCTTTTGTTTTGTTTGTGCACGCGGGCCACTGGGGAAGGAAACCACCTTATTACTTTCACATTTAGTTAGTAGTGTGAACGACCATGCGAAAAAAAAATGACTTTCATAAAAAATAATTGGAATTGAGCATCATGACCTGCAGTGTGAACATAGGCTATGGCTGAAAAACGCACCACGATATAAGCGTTTCATATTGGTCAATATCGATAATTATTGATTCGATTTTTGTTTTAAATATCTGATATTTAAAACATACTGGCGAGCTCGTTCTGTGACCTTTTCTGTTTTCACTACATTGTGCTGTTGCTTATTTTTAAGCAGTGGTGAAGCACTATTATTATTATTATTATTATTATTATTATTATTATTATTATTACTATTATTACTATTATTATTATTGTCATTATCATTACTATTTTGAATACACAAATGATTCCTAACTTTCCACTTACAAAACCTATACAACGCTATAACTAAAAAAAGACCTTAAACTGCACAAGTTACTCAACAAGTTGTTGCTAGGCAACCAGGAGTTACTTTAAAAGTTGTTGCTAGGCAACCTAAGCGTGAGTGAGTTAGTCGACTCCACCAACCGTGCTTAGCTAGCTGTGAGAAAGCCTTTTCTCTGCCTACGTTTCCCAGAATGCTGTGTGGTTCTGGATTGGAGTTCAGTGAAACGATCTAAATTTTTTCGGATGTATAATCTATTGATATTGATCACGTGACTGTCACTTTATTGTTATTGATTTATTGTCCAGCCCATACGTGAACGTAGCATCATATTCAGTTACGATGGTCAGCCATCATCTAAAATGGCCGACCTTCGCCACCGCAGTAACGCCTTCCCTCCTTCTCTTCCAGATTTGTTCCGGGCCAAGGCGTGGTTTTGTACCCGCAGATCGGGGACAAGCTGGACATTGTGTGCCCCCGCGTGGACGGCGGGATTGTCGACGGCGTGGAGTATTACAAGGTGTACATGGTGCCCAGGGAGCAGCTGGAGAGCTGCACCATCACCAAGGCCGACACGCCGCTGCTGAACTGCGTGAAGCCAGACCAGGACGTGAAGTTCACGCTGAAGTTCCAGGAGTTCAGCCCCAACCTGTGGGGGCTCGAGTTCTTCAAGGGAAAGGACTACTACATCATCTGTGAGTGTTCAGGAATGTCTCCGGGTTACTGACAGAATAATAATCACTTTTTCTTCTCAGAAATGCACTTTAATCCCACTATTCTAACTTATATCTCAGAATTTAGACAGATTTTTCCTCAAATTCTGATGTTTTTGAACTAAATTCTGACTTTACTCTAAGAAAATGACTATTTTTCTCAGAGTTCTGTTCATTTCAGAATTCTGATTTAATCTCAGAATCCCGGTGTTATTCTCAAAACTCTCACTTTACTGTCTCAAATTCTGACTTTCATCTGAGAATTCTGTCTTTAACTCAAGAATTTTGATAATTTTTTCACAAATTTTTACTTTAATCTCAGAATTCTGCTGCTAATGCCAAAATTCTGACTGTATTGCCTCAAATTCAAACTTTTGTTTTTTCTCATATTCTGTCTTAATCTGAGAATTATTTGACCTCAGAAATCAGACTCATGTCATAATTCAGTTTTTCTTTGAATTCAGAGATTTCTCTCATAATTTTGTCTTTAATCTCCTCCCATACGCGGTCAGATTTCTGATAAAACGTCAGAATTGGTCATTTTTCCCAGCGTCCCCTGACCCTCCTCCAGATAATCCCCCCTCGGAGTCGGTGTGTGTTTAGCTGGTGGCCAGCAGGTGTATCCACTCCGGCTGGCTGATTTTCCTGCGATTTGCTAATGCCATCCTGAGAGGAAGCTCTGATGGGGTTTCTGCGCCGGCCCCCTGGTTTGAAACATGGGAGGCGGACTGAACCATCTGTGTGGCGCCGATGGGGGGGCGGCTGTGTGTGTAGGGGGGGTTGAGCTGCAGATCGGACCATCTGCGATCCTCTGCCACCGCCATCTGTGAGCTGTCACAGTGGGGAAGGCCGTATTTCTTACAGGGAAGAAAGGAGAGCGAGGCGTTTGCTTCAGACTCGGCGGTTTGATCCGGGTTACCTGCACGGCGAGGCGCGTCTGAACGCCGGCGTGAGAGCAAACGGAGCGGATCGGGTTCTTCCATTTATTAGATTTACAGTTTTTTTGGTTTTTGAAGTTTTAATTTTGGAAAATCTCGTTTTTTTCCCCCACCAAAGTACTCACTGTGTTTCCAAAGTTCTGTGATGTCAGCGCACTGAGGGCGGCCATCTTGTTTGACAATAGTTTGAATTCAGATCTACAAAACAGCAAATATTAAATTTTCTATTGAAGAGTTAGGCAAAGATTGTACTCAAGTAAAAGTGGCTCTACTTCAGTATATTTTTAGTCAAGTAAAAAGTCCAAGAAATGACTCAGTGTCCGATAACGACTGAAGTACTGAGGAACGGATCAAAATATCTTTTATTATTTAAAAATTACATCAGCAGATGGAACAAAACACACATGAATGAGGACATTTTGGTATTTTAAATATCAAAATGACAATAATTCATATTAATAACAAATACAAATTAATAAAATCAAGCAGAATCATTTCCTTTCAATTTAAAATATATGACAAAAACGGCAGAACTTTGTTCTGTAAAGTTACTCATATTAATTACACTATCGATTTTAGTCAAGTAAAAGCAGCTATACTGACTAATAAAGTTACTCAAGTCAAAGTACAGAGTAGCAGAAATACTCACAGAAGTAACAACTGAAATAAAAGTCACTTCTTTGAAACTAGTTTTTGTCATTTCCTTTAAAAAAATAAAATAAAATAAAAAATAAAATTGGATCTGGTATAAAAGCACCTGTCCAAATCTTTAATTTTCTCTTGCTGCGTGTTGAAAAAAAAAATCCCCTCCACGCAGCTGCTGATTCGACAAGTTGGAACAAAAAGATCGGTGGGAAACATCAATTCGGATCTTAAGTAAGTCGGGCTGAAAATCCAATTTTCCTGCAGATTCTCCTCTGCTGATGCTCTCAGCTCCTTGATGCTTAAAATGGGACATGAAGAGCAGCTTCTGAGCTGAAACGCTCACAGACAGGTAATGAAAACAGGTGCAGACGACAGGAAACGTGCAGGTGACTGGGATCATTCTGGGTTTTAACATAAACCACACACAACCTTTTAATATCCCATGGTTTTCACTCCCATTGTACTTTGTAAGGGATTGTGATAAAAATAAATTAGTGCGCTGGTGCAGTTTTCTATTTTACATAATTAGAGATTCACTGATGAGAGATTTTGTGGCCAATTTTGTTAATCTCTCAGATTTGGGTGCTATAAATAGCAGCCTTAAGCTTTTTAAATTCATTTTCCTCTAAATATAGAAACTCATAAGCAGCCCTGCTGGGATTGATGATAAAAAACATTTTATTAGCTCTGAATTTATTTTTATTCTTCAAAATATTCTTATTAGAGCTAAACAGATTACAATAAATATTAATTTTTATTGAACATAAGCACCTATTGACACACTTATCAATATATTAACAAATATTTATTAAAAAATACACTAGTTTCAGTTTTTTTTTACAAAACGAAAAAATAAAACAGCTCTACATTTATATCTAAAAAAATGTATCTTATATTTTAAGCTCTCCTTGAAATCTTCTGTTAGCATCATTAGCATAGCAGCAAAATTAGCAGCCTGAACGAGCAGCCAATATGGCTCCATGTAACAAAAGAGCATCTTTTCTAGAAGCTTTCCGAGATTTTTATGTTTCCTCTAAACATTTTACGGCTCTGAAAATAGTGAATTTTGAGTCTTTTTTTCCTCTCTAATGACTTCCACACTGAAGATTGTTATTGTCACTGTGACCTGTATTTTAGTTGATCTCTCCTCAAACTCTTCAGATTGTTTATGGAGTCCTAAATCTGATAAAATATGATTGATTAAAACATAATAATAAGAATAAACAGTAAGAATAAACAGTAAGAATTAATCATCACCTTTTTCTGATGATTAATTTGCTTCCTGTGCAACGTGATGGTTCAGTTGCATGTTGCTTTTTGACTTATTTGCTTCGAAACACTTCATTAGCTGAAATATGTTGTCTGGCAGGTTGCAATGCAAGAGAAAGGACCATTTTTTAAATATATTTGAGTCCTGAACCGGCTCTACCGGTCTCAGTTTTCTCTGCAAAGCCTGTAAAGAACAACAAGTTCTACTTTTCTGTTGTTTTAAGATTCGTGTGAACGTCTGAACCAATTTAGCAACTATTGTCAACTAATTGGACTGAGCTTATTGTGTTAGTTCAAACTTCATGAGAACTAATTGTTTAAAAAAAATAAAAGCTCATGACATTACAAACCAGTTAGCCTAGAGAGTAAGTCATATATTAGCTCTGTTTATTTACATCTGTTTAATGAAATTAATGCTCTTCTCTTCACTCTCATAAACTGTATTTTAATTTGTCTGAATTTCCAGGAAAGCTGTTGCTGTAAGAAAGCAAAGTAAATAGAAATTTCAGCCACTTTTAAAGCAGTAAATAAGGATGGTTACCCCTTAATAAAGTCTTTATTAAAGACTCTTGTTAAATAAATTGTCAAATAACTTCCTGTACTGTTATTTCAGAGGGAATTACACTGCAAAAAACAGTGCAATCTTGAAGCTTTAAAGGTTTAAATGTTCAAAGTTTAATGGGAATTGAACAAATCCAACAGTAAACTTCCTCTGTGTTCGCAAACGGCAGTCACCACGTTTTCACCTTTGGGGAAAGATTAAACTGTTTTTCATTACCTTAGCTTGTGTTTTTAGAGCTGGAAGATGCATAATTAATAACAGAGTCCCACAGTGAACTTGTGCTCTCACACAGCAGTCAGCATGCCCTCACCTTTGGGGGTAAATGTTGACTTATTCTCAGTAGATCACTATTTAAAAATACTTTGTCATATTAAAAAACACGCCTCGAAACACACAGAGACGATTTATTCTTTAAGATGGCAGTGATTAAATGTTTTTATTGTTTGTTCCAGAAAGGAGCACCTAGAGATGCCAGAGGAATATAATAGGATCAAAAACCTAAACTTGAACTTTCTCTGTTGTTCTCTCACGCAACAGTCACCATGTTCTCACCTTTGGGGGTAAATGTTGACTTGTTTACAGAAAATTCACTTCTCAGCAGAGAATTTTTGAAATACTTTAGAAAGAGTAAAAAAAAAAAACAACATCATTAAATTCAAATTTCTCCAAAACCTGAAAGAGAATCCAAATTCTTATTGTCATTGGTGTAATTCCGCTGTTGACCTGAGGGGGCGCTGTTTCTACATCTTTTGTCCCAATTTGTGTTGAAAAGCAGATTTTTCTATAATTAAGCTGTAATTTCTCTGTTATAGTAGCCCAGTCACTGCCGCTGGTGTGTGTGTCTCCGTTCTGACAGCAGCATCCAGGACCCATCAGACTGTGACAGCGCCTCAGAAAAGTTCACCGCCAGGGTTTCATTAGTCTCTTGGAGTGAGCACTCAATACGTAATTAATTAAGCGCCGTTTAATCCTCCATTTCTCCACACAATCGGCCTCACATCGCTTGTGCGGATCTGAGGCTCGACCGATTGGATTAACGTTGCCTCCTTTGAGTTGGCTGCCAAACACTTCTGGGCTTTTTTTTTTTTTTTTCATTTCAAAACAGCAAGCGTCGATGACGTATGGAAAGCGACGCCGTTTCCGTTTTCGGGCGGATTTGTCGTGCACGTCTCTGTTTTTTAAAGTGCACAATGGTGCCACAGTCCAGTGCAGACGGGGCTTGATGTGATCCTTTGCGGCAGCGAGGCCCGAAGCCGAGAGACGAGCGAGCCGGATGATTACGCGCGCCGAGGAGGAGGGAGGGATGAATAAAGAGGGAAAGGGGCCAGAGAGAGTGACGAAAGAGAGCTAACGAGGGCGAGGAAAGAGAGCTAAAGAGAGGAAGGGGAGGGCAGGAGAAGGACGAGGCTGCAGCGACAGTCAGAGGGAAATCTGATCAGTTGAGCTGCAGGGAATAAAATGGGCCTTTTATGGTTAATTCACAGATCATTGATCAATAAGACTTAAGCAAAATGGAATATTAAAAATAAATTTGTTGAATGGAAACAAGATGATTTTGAAAAAACTCATATTTCTGTTCTAGAATAAGTGTTTTTTTTATTTTGATGATGAAATTATTTCACAAAACTGGAACAGAAACAGTTGATTCATTCATGTGCAAAAACACCATAATCCTGTTTTTTTTTCTACATTAGCAGAATATTTACATAGTTTTGCGTATATTTGTAATGGAAACATGGCAATTTCGAAAATTGTGGTGACATTAATCCGCATCACATGATTCACAACATGGTGCTACTACTGGCAGAAACCACAAAGAAGACGACAGGAAGCAGTAAAACGACGATGAAGTTTTTAACGCTTGATTTTACTTGCGTTTCTTATTTAACGGAAACATCCCAGAACTGTGACAGTTTCCTTCAACAAAGTTTCTCAGACATTTGTGGTGGACATTAAAATGCTTGAATCAGCTACAGTCCCAGTGTGGGAAATATTCACATGCATTTCTTCTTCTGCACCTTAAATTAAATAAACTCCGTTCAGTGGCGCACTAATTGGATGTTAAATCCAACCCAAATGGATTCAAACAATAGGTTCTAAGTGGGTTTTTCCCTTTTTTCCCCTGCTGATTAGAGATGGTTGTTAGGCAGCTTTGGTATTCACGGTGACCCGGCTCTCTCGGGGGGTCGCAGGGGTCCTGAAAGGGACCGAAGGTGCCTGCTGTCACGGCCGATTACCGCGCACCGCCATGATGGGCATTAACCAGCCCATAACCTCCGCTCTGTGGCGATGTCCTCACGCTCTGCGTTTAGATCATCGTCCCCGAATCCATCCTGGTTCTGTCCATCAGGACGCCTCCTCTGTTCTGACCCGATCCGAAAGGCTGCCAGTACTTATTGCATTGTGGGTTGGTTGCACACAGGAAAAGGGCCAGATTTTAGAAAGCAGCGGCCCAGGGCGCCAGTGTTTTGGGGGGCCTCAAGGTTTTTTCTTTTCTTCTTCACCGCAAAAACACAAAATCTCACCAAATACTTTTCATCTAGTTTTAAGTGCAAATATCTTATTGCATTAGACCTAATTCACAAGTAACTTTTCAGCAAGATGTTTTAATATGGATGAAAAAGTTCCATTAGCAGATTATTTCACTTCCAACATGCGCAAAGTATCTTGTTTTAAGTGAAGTAATCTTCCAGTGGAACTAGATTTGGGTTGCTAGGCAACAGGCTGGGCTTGACTGGGGTTGCTAGGTAACGGCGCAGCACTGTGCTGTTGCAATTAAGGAATTATTTACATATAACAAGCTCCTATATGTTGCTGAAAGGTTATTTATAAGTTAGTATTTCACGTCTACTAGAAAGTAGACAAAAGTAGTTGGTAAGATTTATTTTTTTGTGTGATTTCTTTAATGACTGCAAGTTTTGTAAACATTGTACTTTATAGAAAACTCATAGGTACAAATTAGGTGAATTATCCCAATATTGTGTTGGGATTTTTATGCATATTGATAATATCCAAGTATTTGAAAATTATGAAGGTTTAGTCAGTTTCTTTGGAAACAACATGGAGTTATTAAACTGCATCAGTTCATACCTCCCAATGTATAGTTTTTACCTACTAATTTATTGTAATTTGCGTTAGTAAAAATAATTTTTCCTGAGAGGATGGGGGGCCAAAAGTGTCTCCACATTCCTGTAAATCCGTCCCTGCACAGGAAACATGGCAGCTCGGTTTTTTTTAGGTCAATTCAAACTGCTCACAAGTTTAATATGAATTTCTTCTGATTTTTCTATTTTATGGTACAAAACACGGGAAAGTGTTTTAGGAAGTCTCTATCCGAAAACAGCTGACTGCCTTGTTAAAGTGGCTGATTTTCCGCCCTCTTGATTTGACAAACAGGAGAAAATGAAACTGAACTCAGAGGAAGCCGAGGAGGTTGACGTGTCCGGGATTTTAAACACATTCGTTTCTTCGTTCTGTTTATTTAGGGTTTGTCTCTGATGATTTTCACTTTCATTTCACCTTCACAGATGTTTGCTAGGATCTGCTTAGGACCAATCTCTCTCTCTTTCTGTCAGAGTAGCCCTTTTGTTAGCACTGATAGCAGGTGCTAACGTTAGCATCAGCTGTAAACCAGACAAAAAATTCATATCTTGTCAGTGTTTATTTTCTAAAAACCCTCAGAATGAAGCTGTTAATTTAAAATAGGTGGAAGTTTATTCCTTTTCAGTTTTATTTAAAGCTAAGTTTTCCATCTTGTGCTACCAGATGCTACAGAGCTACGTAGCAATTCTCTAAACTCGCTAATCGGTTGTCAAATTCACCCATTCACACTCTGATTCACAGCTTGGTAGACAACATAAGGTCAAATGAAGGTCACTCACCTGAAATAAAACTTGCATTTTTCCTGCTTAGCCATTTATTGTTAATGAAGAGGAACTTTGGAACGACGCATTTCTAAAAGCTAACCTCACATTAAAGTTGCGCTAATGTTGAAAATAATCTGCTTATAATTTTTTAAAACCATCTTTTTCTCTTGTAGCCGCTATTACAATTCCTGCTCATACTGGGCATTAATTTAACAATTATAAAGGAAGTTTTAGATAATAAAAAAATACCTCAGAATAAATAAATCCATGGGTTTAATTTTTGGGCTAAATATAATAGTTGCAGATTCTAGAAACAGTTTGACACTCAACTCACTCACTCACTCTTTGGTTACCTAGCAACTCACTCACTCACTCTTTGGTTACCTAGCAACAACATGTCGACTAACTGGCACAGCAGCAGTTTAAGGTTTCTCCACGACTGCTTAAAAATAAAATAAAAAACAGTGTGGAGTGAAAACAGAAAATGTCATGCGTCCAATTTGGAAGTATTTGAGATATTTAAAACAAAAAAACCTAATCAATAACTGTTTATCTATGGATATGAACACTTATATTGTGACACGTTTTTTTTAAACCAGTTTTCTTTCTAATATTCACTGTAAAATTATTATATATTGTAAGACATAGATTAAATATATGGAATAAAACACAAAATAACTCATTCAGAATGGCATAAAATCAGTAAACAAAATGTGGATCATGGTATTCCTTGTCTGTCCGAAGCAAATGAATAAAATGTTTTATTTTTCCTGCCCTCTTCCTGGAGTTTTACCTAAATCCATTTCGAAGGTGCTGGGATTAGTGGGTTCCAGCTCTCCTGTCCAGCTTGGCCCCGTCTGACTGGACCGAGGAGGGCCAAGTCATTCAGCCAGCCTGAGCCGATTCAACAATCACATTCTGTTTAAATCCAAGTCAGGCCCGCCGAGACTGCAGCCTTGGCACCGAACCCGCCGTGTTTTTATCCCGCATTCAAAAGGGAAAACAGGAATTTAAAGTTGAAAATGTTGCTGATTTTTCCGCGGACTCAGAAGCCTCTGTGAAGTGGGAAATGTTTTCTTTCCCACCACGTGAACTCTGACCCCTTCCCAACGCTTCTCTGGCGTTAAGCTGTTCGGGGCGTCCCTGCCTGATTGTCGTGTGTTTTGCTAACAGGTTTATGAAGGAAAACACACAAACACGCAGAGGAAGAGTGGGGGGTGGGATCCTTTAAGCAGCTTTGTCCATAATGTGCTTCAGGTCAGCGAGACGAGGAGCCCGGTCCTCGTTAGCATGCGCTACGCATCCGCTAACATCACCGTCTTACTGAGGCAGGAGGATTCAGATCAAGATGATTGGTAGCAGCAGGGAGGGAGAGAAGAAGAAACTGAATTTCCAACCACGATGGATCGAGGTGGGATCCGATGGGCAGATAGGAAGGGAGGAGAGGAAGTAAAGCGGAGGAGAGGAGTGGGTGGGGCAGCGGCGGCGACGGCGGTGCGGTGGTGGATGTGAATGCGGGCCACTGAGCGCTGGCGGGAGGCCAGGCCTCTAAGCTCTGGCAGCTCGTTAGCCTCTGTGTTACTGACCTGATAGACCACAAGCCCTGCTGTCCCCACAACCCACTCATGATCTAATGTGGACGCACTTCCATCAACTCACCTCTAGGGGCAGCAAAGGAGCAGAAAGGTGGAGCTTTAGCACATTTTCCCCAAAGTGACACTTCTTGTCGCTCAGAAACCATCCTAATTCCTCCTATCCCCTTCCTTCATAACCAATTAATCAATTAATAAACATTTTTAAAAATCCTTTTGTATGATTTATAGTTTTTTTTTCTTTTCTTCTACCAAAAACTTGATGATGATCATAAATAATTTTTTTAAATGATTTATAATTAATTTTATTTGTTGTTTTGTTTATTTATTTTGGATATTTAAAATGTCTTTGAGCTCCAGGTCCTTCAATATTTTTTGAAGGGCAAATTTCATTTATTTTTTTGTTTATGAATTTCATGGTTTTGTTTGCGTGCTGCTTTTATTTCCATTTTAATAATCGTTTTTGGTCGTCAGCACTTTTGTCAGTTGAGGCTACAGCTAATAGCTGCTAGTTAGCGGTAGCTTCTGTTAGCTCCTTATTAACATCTATGCTCTACGTGTTTAATCATTAGCGAGCCAAACAATTGTAAGACAGAAAACCTTTCAGATGCATAAATTCAACCACAATACGAAGAAAAACCAGAGATTTTTTCTTTGTTGTTGCTGAAAAGTTCATAAAATCTTGTTAGCGTCGTTGTCTCTGCCGTTCTTGTCCGTTTGTTTATCTGCTTCTGCTCTCTTTCTCGTCTCTGTCTCCTTTAAACCTGCTAACTGAGTCTGCTGTGCAGATCTGAGCAATTTTAGGCTTTTCAAATAAAAAAAACGTCTTCTTTAATCAGCGGCCACCGCTCTCCTGGGTGTCGTTAGCGCTAATGCACAATAAAGCGCTGGATCCGCCTGCCAACATGTCCGCTGTCATCGCCGCCCTCTCTCCCCTACAGCCTCCTTCATAAGGCCCATCAGCGCAGTTAGACATATTACAGTCACAATTACTGAGGCTAATTGACTTCAGGGGATGTGAAATATTCCACCGGAGAGAAGCGGCCGAGGGGATGAACAGGCAAACTGTGATTTTATTAAAGGGCAGTGACTCATATCCTTCCTCGGAGGAAGCCTCTTGTTTCCCCTCACATGTATCTCCACATAAACAACTTGAATTTTATCGTTTGCATCCAGAAATTTTGCACATGCGCAACGCTGGCGGGGGAAAAGACGATTCTTTTACCTGCCGTCCATCGCCGGGCTGTTGGGTTGAACTGTTCTGTTAGCAGAATAAAACCTGGAGATGTTGTTAATTTAATGTAGTGCGCCTTTCTTTTCTTCTCGCTCTCAGACATGTTGCCAACTCACTGACAACAGCTACACGGCGGTTAGCTAATTTCAACACCTGTTCTACTGATGATCTGTCAGAGTTTGGCGTCACAGAAGTCCACAGCACATCCTCATGATAAAGTTATCAAAGTCAAGCTAGCATAACAAGCTGACCGTCTTCCCGCTCTTAATTAAAACCTTTTTCTAATCTTGTTGTCTAGTTTTTGTAGTGTTTGTGTAGCGTCCATTTTTCTTCTGTATCTTTAGCGCCTTATGTTTACAACCTGACAGCTAACACCAATGCTAGCCATCGTTGGCAAGCAGCTTTTTGTGGGATACTGTAAGCACGACTTCACTTTGCAGTGTGTTGCCAGATTGGGCGGTTTTCCTCCCAATTGGACTTATTTTGAACAAGTTGGGCTAGAAAGAAACAACTTAGAGCCACAAAAAACACAGAATCTGTGTTCAAAGAGTCAAAACCTTAGCTGGCACAGTGAGACCTAGTTCTGCTCAGAAAGTAATAAATTACACCCAAAAACATTCTGCATCGTCATAAAAAGCAGTCGATGACATTTACATTTATACATGACTAAATCTGGCTTTTTACTGTGAGTTTCATTAGCGGCTGGTGTTTTTGGAGTTGGTTTGCTTTGTGTTTGGGCTGGAAACTATCAGTCAGACCTGGCAACCCTTCTGCCCTCCGCCCGTTCTGACCCCGAGCTTCTCTCCGTTTCCTCCTGCAGCTACATCCAACGGCACCATGGAGGGCATCGACAACCAGGAAGGGGGCGTGTGCAAGACCAAGTCCATGAAGATAGTCATGAAAGTGGGGCAGAGTGAGTATCGCAGGATCTGCAGGCGATGTGCAGCTCTCCGAATAAGGTCAGAGGAGGCGGCTCCGTCGTCTCCATGACACCTGGGGCTGTAATCCAGCCAACCCAATGCATACACAAACACACGCTTTCAGCTGCACTCCCTACACATATGCTAATCTAGTTTACATGCATAATTCCCATGATTCAGAGCCTAGCAGATGCAGCCTTTGTGCACCCTGAGAGCATCGCGTCAGGAGCAAGAGCAGCTCCGGTTCTCCTGATCCAGACGCTACTGGTTCCACCAGAACCAGCTCAGGTTCAGGATAAATTCAATCTGTGAAATTAGGCTGAAATCTGGTGATTTATCGTCATTTTTAATCTCATTAACACAAGAAGTCACGCCATTATTGTTTCAAAATGCTGCTCCACCTTAAAACCATTGGCTAAAAGTTGAGTGCCACCTTAAAAACAATTCTTAATTGATACATATTGACAGCTGACAGTCAATACTGGTAGCAGCTCCTGATGTGTCTTTACAGATAAGATGCTTGATCTGCCCCCATGGTGGAATTGATTTATTGATTGATTAATTGATTGCCTGCTAATCCGTGTCCATGTTGTTCTTTCAGATCCGTCTGACCCCGTTTCACCCAAAGACATTCCCACCAGAACGCCCTACAAGCCCGGGTCGACGGACGACGACAGGGACAAAAACGAAGTCCAGCTGACACGAGGTGAGCCCGATTTATGATTCTAATTTATAGGAAGAAACTCACAAACTCAGGGGAATAAAGATGCAATTTTTCCACAACAGCATCTTAAAATTTCAAGAAAAAGTTGCTCTAATGAGAAAGAGCTTGACTTGTTCTTTTTTGTGTTTTTTTCTTGTAATTTCTGACTTTCAAGTTGGAAATTTTTGCCCTTTGAAACTGAAAAATATTAGTTTTTTTTTCTATAAAATTTGAGCTTTTTTTTCTAGCAAATCTTTTATTTTTCAAACTCATATTTTCCTGAAAGTTGAACATTTTTGACTTTTGAAAGTTTTGGAAGTTTTTTCTATAAAATTTCTGACATGAATTGAAAATTTTCTGAGAGTTTTGTAGTAAAGTTTTGACTTTTCAAACTCAGAAATGTAGTTTTTTTCTAGAAATTTTCTGAGTTATTTCAAAAATATTTTAGTTTTTTAGTTTAATCTCAAAATTTCTGTTCTATTTTTTGGTGGAAATTTGATCTTTTTTTTCCTTAAGTGACTCCAAAACGGCATCGTTCTAGAGTTAAGGTTAAGGAGCTGCACAGAATCAGTGGTGTGTGTGTGTGTGTGTGTGTGTGCGTGTGTGGGCGTGTGCGTGTGTGTGTGTGGGTAACAGAAAGGTCAGCGAATCATCAGCCGGTAATTGAATGTTGCCTATAAAACCGATAAGGATCTCTGGTCCTTCTAAGGTGTCTCCCGGCCGCTCGCCTTTCAGCTTTAAGGTGACATTTTCAGGAAAACGATCCGGTCGCCGTCTGCCGTCTTCGGCGCACAGAAACGGGCTTGTTTCGGGTCGAGCGGCTTCGTCTGCGCGCCTTCTATCTCTGCTATTGGATTGCAGCTCAAAAATTTCTGTGTAAGAAAATCAGGAGCAGTAATTTCCTCCGCGAGAAGCAGGAAGTGCCTGGGGACGAATGCAGGCTGACCCACATAAAGGCTCCCCTGGATCTCTGAAAAAACAACAACTGAAATAAAACCAATCAAGAGCCTTTACAAGCCCAGGAAATTAAACTGGGGAATATTCATTATTTATTTCAGACAAAACAGAAGGGTTTAAATATACGTAACATTAGATAACAAATATGTGACTCTTTTCTTTCTGTCGATGGAGTTTATTGGTTTTTGGGATCCATTGAGAGAGAAAAGATCCACATTAATAAAATGGAATTTAAGCTACACTTAAAAAACTGCTAACGAAGTGGGGATCTGCCTTAAAAAATATAACTAAGTAGAAAAAAAGGAGGAGTAAAATTCTGCCAAAATTTACTCAAAAATCTTTTAATCTCAGAAATGTTCTAGAAAAAAAACATGAAGATATCTGAGCTCCAGAAGTTTAGATTTTGCCAAGAATTTCTGAAATTTTGAGATAAATATTTTAAAAATTTTATAGAAAAAATTTGAACATTTTTCAGAATTTTTTTAAATTCTAGAAAAGTGTTTGAAAATTTGTAAAAAAAAAAAAAAAAAAATTCAAAAGAAATTTTTTTTAAAGGTTAATCTCAGGAATTTTCTAGAAAAAATGGTGATATTTTTTAGTTTCAACTATGGAATATTTCTGAGTTAAAAATAGTTGAAAAATTGCTAGAAAAACTAAAAGATTTTGAGATTCATCTCAGAAATGTTCTAAACAAAAACTTGATTATTTCCAAATAACTTTTAAAAAGTTAAAAGTTTTCAATAAAATAAATTATTTAAAAAATAAATAAAGGTTAAAAATTTGCTTGAAAACTCAGAAATGTTTAGATTCATCACAGAAATTTTCTATAAAAACTTGGGGTCAAAAGAAAAAATGATCAACTTTTGAAAGCCACAAATGAGAAAATTTAAATTTTGTTTCTTATTAAAACAACTTTTTTCTTGTAATTCCTTCTGGTAAAATTTCTTCTTTTTGCAAATATCTTGAATTTATTCTTGTAATTAAACAAAAAGTACTTGCAGCCCAACCCTAATACTAAAACTCACATGTAAATCTGAGTCAGATCTTTTATTTTGAAGCTCTGGCTTCCTGTTGCTTAAATCGGAGCAGCAGCTCGAAGTGAAACTCTTCTACTACAAGCTTTTGTGTGAAAAAGGTCACATCTGATCCGTTCCTATTCAGATTCAGCAAAGACTTCAACCTTGAAAGTCGAGCAATCAGCGGCTGGATCCCGGAAAGCTGCACTCAGATAAATTGCGTTTTGAAAGACATAAAAACTAACTTGATTTTCTGGCTAAAAGCCTCAGAGGAGCAGAGAAATAGGAATATTTGATACGGTCGTGAAACATCAATTATGGAAGGCAAGCTGTGCTCTGACTCCCAGCGATGGACGCTCTGGTTCTGATCCAACACTGAAGGCTGGGAGCGTTTGCTCTGCTTGGGACCGGCAGCATCGCCGCAGCATCGCCGCAGCATCGCCGCAGCATCGCCGCGGCTTCCACAGCGCAGGCGCCGAGCGGTTCTGAGGCCCAAATGCTGTGCTAACCGAGGGAAGACGACTGATCCATGTTCAAAAACTATTTGAGCGGAAAGTTTCAGGAATATTCGAGATCAGCTGAGCAGGAAATTTTGTTTCCTTCTCCTTCCTGCATTTAGGTTCTACGTGGCGCGTTGTTAAAGGAGTCCATAAAATAAAAAATAAAAAAATCAAACTTTTCAAAATAGGGAAATTGTCTTTTCTAGGAAATTTCAGAGATAAATCTAAAGATAATTTCCAACTTTTGAAACCCAGAAATTTTTCCTAGCAAAATTTTTAAATTAATCTCAAAATTTCCGAGATTTTTTTTTTTTTTAGCAAATTTCTGAGGTTATGTTCAGAAATTTGCGTGAAATATTTTTTTTCACACAAATCTTTGACTTTTAAACGTTTCTTTCTAAAATTAGTTTTAGAAACTAATTTCTAAAATTGTGGCCCATTTGTAGGCCATCAGAGGGCTACAAATGGCCCCTGCGCCGCACTTTGAACAGCCTTGTTGCTCGACTTGTTCTGGACCAGTCCCAGAGTTCTGGTTGGTTCTGACCCGCTCTCTCTCTGTTCCTACAGACAAATCCAAATTAGAAGACGGCGGCGGCTCCGGCGGCGGCGGCGGTAAGTCGTCCAGCGCCATCGGCTCGGAGGTGGCTATCTTTGTGGGCATCGCCTCGGGCAGCGTCATCTTCATCATCATCATCGTCATGCTGGTCCTGCTGCTGCTCAAGTACCGCCGGCGGCACCGCAAGCATTCGCCGCAGCACACGGCCACGCTGTCGCTCAGCACGCTGGCCACGCCCAAACGCGGCGGCGGCGGTAACAACAACGGCTCGGAGCCCAGCGACATCATCATCCCGCTCAGGACTGCTGACAGCGTCTTCTGCCCGCACTACGAGAAGGTGAGCGGGGACTACGGACACCCCGTCTACATCGTTCAGGAGATGCCGCCGCAGAGCCCCGCCAACATCTACTACAAGGTCTGAGGGCCGGGAAAACAAGAACGCAGAACCCGGACGAGCCCCCGGTCGGAGCGAAACGAACCGCCCCGCTCTTCCTCTCTGTCGACTCCTCCTCCTCCTCCTCTCCTCTGATGTTTCGTCACTAGTCGTTTCCTCTCTGAGTTTTTGCCCTTCGCTCCGGGCCGGTCGCAGACGATGGGGACGAGTAGCGAAGCCGCCGTCGCTCGCCGGGAAGCGGAACGGACAGCGTCTTCTTCGTTTTCGTCCACCGGGATTAAGTGAGTGGGATGGATGGATTTATGGATGTGAAAGTTTCTGAAAGTGTGAGAAAAAGACAGACTGCTGTTTTGGAAACAGAGACTTTAACGATGGGAGAAAAAGCAGGAAGTGGGCGGAGCTTGGACTCAGCCGAGCGGATTTACCAGCGGGATGCAGAGAGATTCCCACGCCGGACCTTTTGTGGGACTTTCACCCACTCACCTGTCCACCCACATGACCACCATCACACAAACACTCACCTGTGCACACAAACAGACTCACGGGTCAATGTGACGTGTTGTCGATCACAGCATCTCTCCTCATCCTCAGCTCGGTCTTATTTCGCGTTTTACTTGAAGGTTTAGAGAAGAAAAACATGATTGAGTCTCTTTGTTTAGTTCCACATTTACTGGTTTTGTTCATATCTGTTTTTTTATATTTTTACGACGGCGAATCAGGGCCACTTTGGGGAGAAAAAAAGACGTAAATTTCTGCCAAAAAAATCAAAGATTGATGTCTGAAGTTTTCTAGGAAAAGTTTCAAAATTCAAAATATTGCGATAAAGAGAAATTTTGAGATTAATTTCTGAGATTTTCTAGAAAGGACTTGGAACATTTTGAGTCGTAAATTTATGAAAAAGAGAATATTCTCAGAAATTTTGTAGATTAAATAAAGGAATTCTCTGCAAATTTACAAAACAAAAAAAAATCTGAGATTCTGAGATTAATCTCAGAAATTGTATAGAAAAAAACAGAATTTTTTTAATTCTATGTTGAAAGTTGAAATATTGCGATAAAACATTTTCTGATTTGAATGTCAGAAAATTTCTAGAAAAATTTTAACATTTTCGGCTCTTGAAGTTTTTTACGAAACTCAAAAATGTTTAAGTTTCTGAGCTCAGAAAACTGCTATATTTTTTCTAGAATATTTCTGTGATTGATCTCAAAATTTCAGAGACTTTCTGTTGAAATGTGAAAATGTCTGTGCTCAAAAAATCTAAACTTTCAACATTTAAAAATTAGAAAATTTTCAAAAGTCAAACATTGTCAACTTTACAAGCTCACAAAATGTTCAAGTTTTTTAAAGATTGCTCTCAAAATTTCTGAGCTTTTTTTCTCACAAATTTTAAACTTTTGGAGCTAAAAATTGTCCAAGTTTTTTGTAGAAAATGTTGGAGATTAAAACTAAAAATTTCTGAGTTTTTCTTCTCGCAAATTTTCAACATTTTTAACTCAGAAAATTGAGATTAATCTCACAATTTCTGAGTGTTTTTTTTGCAGAAACTTCCTCCTCCTTTATTTTATTTTCCGTCCACAGCGGCCCCGATGCGACGCCGTAATCCTCTGAGTAGCTCGAGTGCAGATAGCGTTTTCTTTCCCCAGTGTGTCGCTCAGCGTGGCAGCAGCTCAGTTGAAAACAGGAGGAGGTGGAGGACTTTTCTCTTGCATAGCGCAGCACTTTTGACCCCTCCTTTTTTTTACGTTCGTCCCTCCACTCACCTCCGCCGGAGAGAGACGCGGCGACGTCCGGAGATGGGAGAGCGGCCGTGACCCGTCAGGGGCAATAAGAAATCCGGTTCGCCTTACTGCTGTAAGACCCGGTGGAGGTCAGAGCGAAGCAGTTGTAGGTACTGTAACGGATCCCTCAGGGGTCCGGTGATGACTAAGGGTACCCTAAGGGCCCAAAATTCAGCCTGGCCGGTGCTCTCCTATTCTTTTCTGTAAAGCACAGGAACATCAGCTTAAACTTTCACTGTTTTCGGTCTCCATTAGCATTTCCTTCCTCTGAGTTTTCAGTTCTCCTTTCCTTTACATCCAATAGATGTACATTAAAAAGATTAAAAAAGGACATTTAAAGATGGAAAAAAAAACAAAAATAAGATAAAATTTATTTATGATAGACACAGAGCACAGGTGTTGTCAGGCGGAGTGGAGAGGAAGAAACTAATTTTAATATATAAGTGGTATAAGTGCACATTATGCAATCTAGGTTTTGATTATTTGATATCTGGACGGTTCGGGTCCCGGCTCCGTCTGCGAGTTATCCCAACCCAAAATCGGTGCAGAGTAGCGGTTTGTCCCAAAGGAAAGTTCCCAGTGTGCCCGATTCTCCTCATACACACCCTCCATGTTCCCCGTGCATGCGTGTGTGTTGGCGTGTGTGTGTGTGTCAGTGACTTCATGCAGCATCTCAGCAGTAACTTAGGCCTCTCCCTGAGCATCTATCAGCCCATTGTTCGCATCTCCATCGATTCATGAGCATCAAATTTCACCGAAAAAGCCAAGCCTTGTATTATCTGAGGTTTGTGCCTCTGAGAGGCTACAAAATCTGCAAATATGCAATTCTTATTTATTTTTTTAATCAATTCTAAAAGAAAAAAAGTGTTCTTAACCACTGAAAGATGTAACAACAAACCAACATAACAAAATGAGTCTGTCTGGGTTTTTTTTGTTGTTGTTTTTTGGACATTTTCTTCTGTTTTGACTGCAAAAACAACAAAACTTACCAGGTATTTTGGTCAAGTTTTTAGTGCAAAATCTGAGTACAACTGAAATAAGACAAAACTAACTTAAAATAAACTTTCTAGCAAGATACAGCAGCTTGTTTTAAATCAGTGATTCCTTAATATTGATGAAAATACCGGCAGATTATCTTACTATAAATAAAATAATCTTGATTTAAAACCAGGACGGTAGATTACAATTATTTTAGTAACAAATTATTCTGGTGATTAATCGATTATTCTGGCGATTAATTGACTATTCTGGTGATTAATCGATTAATCGGATTAGTTCATCTTTTCATTAAACCACTTAAGCCTGTTTTTCTACATGATATTAGAAGCTCATTAAAAGAACGAAATAAGCAAATAATTCAGTTACTTTTTTAATTAAAAAAATAGAAATAATGTTGGCTAAAATGCAGACGCAGCATTTTTTTAGTAGAAAAAGATGCATCTGCAAAGAAGTATTGCCTACTAATCTATTGATTATTTTCTATATTAATAATTTAATAGTAAAAAAATGCTTAATTAATAGGAGACTTTTTAAAATAATTTAAACCAGATGAAGCTGAAAACGCTATTTGATTTCTATGTAGAATGTATTTAGAGAAGATTTTTCATCTTAGATGCTAAATGTATATATTTTTTGTACAGTTTAGACTAAATAACTGCAATGACTGTTTTATACTTTCAGCAAAAGGCCCTTTTTTAATCTGTATGCTCCAGTTAACGAATAATCAATTATTTCAACAATCGATTAATCACAATTGATTCAATTAATCGATTAGAACAAGCTCTTATTTCTTGCAGAAAAGCTATTAAAAGTTATTTTTGTCTTATTTCAAACGTACTCAGAGGTTTCCAGTAGAAACTAGACAAAAGTAATCGTAACCGTTTGTGTTTTTGCAGCGTTGACTACGTGCCGTAGTGCAAACTGTGAAAAACGAAACCATGACAAAGCATCAGTAACAGAACCTGGACAGGTATTTAGAGGTGGAGGAAAAGCGAAAAACAAAGAAAAAGAGACAAACACAAACAGAAGAATGGCTTTTTAGTTGCTTTCTGTCTGCGGCAGAATCTGACAATCTCCTTAGTTTCTTTGAATCTGGCGTCCTTTTCTCAGCCGCCGCTCGGCTGCAGCTCTGCGGCGTCTGAAACGTAGCGGCGCCGCGGCGGCCTGCAGGCGGCGGCCTGGGGGAAGCACCTCAGGCGACTGTAAAATGCCTTGCTCGTATGGTCAGCCCTTGGTCACTTGACTCAGTAAATTTGCACCGTACTTCTGTAGGTAAGAACCTGTAAATACATTAATGTTTGTATTGTATATGGATCCTGGGTTGTTACAATAGCCTTATTCACCTTTGTAGGAAAGTAAATGAAAAAAAAGAAAAAGTGGATTACACTTCAGTAAAACAGAGCATACTACTTTTTTGGTAAATAGCTTATGTAAATATTGACCAGAACCCAATAAAAAACATTTTTTATAAACTCTTAAAGTAAGATGTTTTGTATAAAATTTGAATTTTTTGCTATGTATTTTAGCTAGCGCTCTATGGAAAGCCTGTGTCCTCCCCACTTCCTCCCGTTTTGCACTGTTTCCATGGTAATTTGGTTTAAAAAAAAGAAAAAAAAGAGAAAAGTTGCCAAACCGACTGCTGCATATTTGTGCCATAAGTGTGTACCATAAATATTTATTAAATTAGTTTGTTTTCTCTCTCTCTCTCTCTCTCTCTCTTATGTTCCGTTGATGGTTTTATTTCAGTCCAGTTTGTAAGTAACAGTATTATATTTGCATCGTTTATCGTCTGCCCCGTTTTATTTCGCCATGTCTCGGTTACAGCTCCCTCGTTCCTCGCAGTGTCAGATGGCCCAGATTGTGACGAAGATCAAAAAAAAAGAAAAACAATGAAAAGACATTTTGCAATTCAGAATTTTAAATTAATTTCGAAGAGGATAAATGACACACATTCCACCAGTCTGTTACAAACTGAAAATGTTTTTCAATAAAATGTTTTTCCTATGGACACGCTGTCTGGGAGTGCTTTGTGAATTTGAAAAGTAACGTCTTAATACTGTCTTTTTATTACCACTTATTACCGATTATTACTGCCTTATTACTCTTTTTATGGTTCAGCTTCTAATAACATGTACAATGCCAATATAATAATATGCTAATTACTGATATGTTATTATAACTAATGAGAATTAACAATATTCTTGTAAAATTTGAAAAACAGGTATTTGCGTGAGAATTTCCCAGAAGGAGATGGGAATTTAATATGAAAGCAACCCTGCAGCAGCAAAAACGTCGGCAACGATGCTAACAAACTTTAGCCCAAATGATGCTAAAGGACACAGATGCTTTAAAATATAATGGCACTTTCAAAAATGGTAGCTGAAGCTGTTTTTCCTGCAATATATGCACAGGAAAAACAGCTATTATTATCATTTCTACACAGAATGATAATGATGTAAGGAATATCTGTGCTCAAAAAGTAAGTTGTTTATCAATAAGCAACGAGTTTGGACACAGTTTTCTATAAAAAGCTAATTTATTACACCTATATGTGATTTTTTTTCAAAGGAGTGTGGCAATTTTGTGGTTCTAAATAAAAATGTTGTTTAGCTGGACATAATAAAAAATGACTCTCAGGTTTGTAAAGGTTGCTAACTTCTAGCTAGCCCTAGCTAGCTAATTTGGAGATAACATTAGATATTTTAAAACATCTTAGGAGCATCGTGCAAAAGAACATTAATAAAAGATGTTTTGAACCAGATTTAGCTTAAGCTAAGTTCCTCCGGTAGCCCAGGATCAGTTGAGTTAATGAAATAGTTTAAGCTAATACATCGTCCTGTAGCAAATGCTAGCTGCTGCAAGACGTTAGAAAGTATCAGTTTTCCGTGACGGTTACCCCTGACAACCAGGTTTTGTTTTAAAAATTTGAACACCAGTTGGATTTAATAAAGTTTGCTGTCTGAAGCAAACTTCGCTCGTGTCTCCAGTTCAAATGCATAATTCATGTTAGCATCTTAACTCTTTACAATCTGCAGTTTCATTCGCTTGTTGGATTGTTTTCCTCTATTCTGATGTCGGGACGTGTTAAAAAAAATGAATGTTTCACTGTGTAAATTGAATGTACAGAGGAATATAATGAAGGTATTTATATGTACATAATTAAGTAGGTAATTATTTCTGAATTAACCCAAAACGCTGGAAAAGTTGCTTTTTGGTGTTTATTGGTACGAGCTTTCAGTGACTGACTTACGCTCTTTATTTTATTCTGTACCAAAGCTCTTACCTGGGATCCTTTCATTTCAATTTTCTAATGAAGCTAACCCAGGGGTTTCCAAAGTGTGGCTCGAGGCCCATTTGCGGTCACTGGGATGTTTTTGTACGGACCCTGAATGATACAAGTTTGTCTGCAGGTCTGTGATGCAGATGGAAACTTTTTTATTCAATTAGGACAAATTCTATTATAACTGTTTAAAATAAAGATTAAGTATTTATTGCTGAGAAAAGACTAAATATTTTGGGGTTTTCTTCAGTCGAGCCCAAAATAAATTAGTAATGTTTTTTGAGGTTTTGTATCTTCAATAATTCTCACATTCCTTTCTTACAGAAAAAAAGAGACTATTTTCTTTGTTTTAATTAAATATGTTATGTTTATTGTTGAGGTGGAACCAAATTCTCAATAAAACGTAGTGTTTTAGTTTAAAAAAATAAAATGTTGGATTACCAGCACATCTGAGTTGATAATGTTGGCTCACGTAACAAAAACAAAACGTCTGGACACCCCTGAACTAAAAGCTAATAAGATCTTAAAGAGTTGACGTTATATTCAGATGTAGATAAATTCTTACAGCTCTTCAGTTTTATATATTTGCATTTTGCTCCTACAAGAAGACAACAATCTTTAGGTCTGTTTGGATTTGGTATGAAGGTAAAGCAGTTTCTGTGTATTGTAGCAACATTAACAGCTAATGCAGAGCTGCAGTCAAGTTTGATCTGCTGTCTCCATGTTAGCTCACTCCCTGATGTAATATGGACACACTGATTACAGGATCATGTTCCCCATCAGTGCTTTGGGCCAAATTATCCTTAAGCCAGTGAGTCACTCTTGTTTTTTTGGCCGCTACGTCCAGGCAGCTAGCCTGCGCAGCCAGCTCTGGTGCCAATGAGTCAGGACAACGTCCTGCCAAAACACGGCCAGGCAGAGACACCAACCCAGCAGGCTGCCATCTCTCTTCCACCTCTGCAGACCTGCAAATCAGTTCATCACCAAAGCTCTCTGCTCAGCCAGAGAGTCGGTAAGATTATAGCTGTGACGGCCAAGCGACCCGCTAGCCAGCCAGCTAAGCTTCTGGGCCTAGCCTGCTAGATTAGCATGCTCAGATTCTTGGCTTTATGTGGGAATAAACTCAGGCTGCATTTGTTCACGGTCCAATTGAACATCTGTGGGATGTTCTGGACAAACAAGAAGCGGGATAATAACAGGGTTTTTTGTAGTTCAGTTTTATTTCATAGCAACTTTTGTTTGTCTAATAAAGTTTTAATTGGTTTTACAGTGGTTTTGTTAATTTTATTACTTATTATAAGTTAGCCTTAAGCTAAAATAAGCATATGAGCTACTTTTGGCTCACATGCTAAATATAGCATATGAGCCAAAATAATAATGATAATGATCCAACATTATTCCTGATGGTTCCTGGAACCGTTCAGACAGAAAGAATCACTTTAATAAAAGAGTCAGCAGATCAAGTCAGCAGATCAATAATTAATAATCCACTTTAGCTCATATGCTAAATATAGCATATTAGCTCATATGCTAAATATAGCATATTAGCTCATATGCTAAATATAGCATATGAGCCAAATGTAGCTCATATGTTATTGTACATATTTGCTACAAATCAGGCAATGTGTTGCTAATATATTAGCATAAGTCAATACTAAATGCTACTCCATTTAGCATCGACTTACTAAACGGAGTAAGTCAATGCAAGTACACATTCTAGTGATACCCTGTATGCTCGTGACAGCATTTAGGCTAACCATATCCTTTTAGCTAACTTGAGTTCATGCACACATTTTTTCACACTGAGTTCACTAATGTGCTGGTAGCCATTTTTGTATTTACGAATCTATTTATTAGCCTTTCCAGCTGATGTGAAATAAGAGTTTTCTTTTCCACACTAGTAGTTCACGCCATAATCCTCCTGTTACGCTAGTCCGCAAAATGGCGACTAGCGTTTAGCAAAAGGTAAACAAAAATGGAGTGGCATCAGATTTTACCGGTTTTAGGATTTTTTCTTTTCATTTCCCCAACCTAGTGCTAGAGTTACGCGTTTGTTCTGGTTGTATTTACCCATGATGCCGTGCATGCGCTGTAGCTAACTTCCTGATTTGGGAGTGTTATGAATTCACGCCTCCCTCAACAAACCGGACTTACTAGAGAAATGACGTAGCGTTCATGTGTTTAGAGTTTAAATCAAATCAGACGTTTTTGTGACTTAAATTTGACTTGAGTTCCCATTCCTTTTTTTTGTTTTGTTTTTCATTATCATCTAACACGCCAGCTGCACCAAATATTTAAGATATTAAAGCCACAGGCGATATATCCATCATTTCTAACCACGTTGTCTTCAAAGCTCTTCGTTATGAGACGGCAGCCGGAAAACAAAAACTTCTTCATGATGCCGCAGTTCGCCTGCCGACTGTTTATCAGGAAAAATGCATGCGAGGCCGAGTGGAAACAGAAAACAGGCCGCGCCTCAAGTCGTTCATCTTCCCTCGGTGGTCCGTCATCTCCTGGATCTTTGATGATGATGAGGAGGAAGATGTTTCCCTGTTTAATGTTTCTGTTTTATCTCCCTGGACGAGGCCGAAGGGTTTATCATGCGGGTTCGTTCGGGTTTTCAGGCTCCTGACCTTACTGTATATCTGTAGTTCAACATTGTTCAGAACCGTTTGGGCCCGGCTTGGATCCTCTGAGTGTTTTCAGTGAGAAGGAAATGAAATCTGATTCAGTCAGTTTGTTCTTTGTGCTGCTCCTTTTGTTGTTTTGTAATTAATAATTTAGTTTTTGGTTAATTGTTTGAAGTTTATTTAAATTACATATTAATTAATATTTACATGCAAATGCATGCAGTTATGCCAAAATGGCTGCATCGTCCCAAAGATCTGGCCTGTCTAATTCTATGCTTTCTGCTCTGAGTGATGCATTACTATTTATTTCACATTATGTTTAGGAGTCCTAATTGCACTTTCTGAAGCTTTTGGAAGAAGGTTTGTCAGCCTATTTGGTTTTGTCAGTTTCAGTTTTTTTATTATTAATTTTATTTGACTGAACAAATTAAAGTTGTGTTGTTTTTAAATGCTTCACTAAACTTGAGAATATATTTAAGTGCGTTGTACTGGTGCAGATTATCAAATATATGTATAATTAAGTACATTGAGATATGTGTTTAAAGAAAAAGAAACATTTTAAGTCATTTCAGAATTGGGTTTTTTGTATCGTATCGTATCGGACGATACTAGACGTCAGTTATCTGTATCGGTATCAGAGGTGAAAACATTCCTATTTGAATTGGCAGATTTGTGTTTGTGATATTTAAGAATAATAATAAGAAAAAGCAGCATCATAAAGGAGAAAAGGGAGGTGTTAAACGGTTGTTTTTAGTTTGTAATCTATGACGGTTACAGTACATAATGGTTGGACTCAAATCGGATGTTGAAAATTAGTAGCAATGGCAGAGCTAGCTAAGATGTATTCAATAGCATGTTGACTCCATTCAGTATATAAACATTAGTGTAAAAGCTAAAATAAGTAGCATGTGGACTAACATTAAAAATGAGCTAGAAAATAATCTGAAATTTTGAGATTAATAAGATTAGCTATAAGGCTATTTTGGCTATAAGGGTAAGGGTTAGGAGTTAGCTATAAGGCTAACATTAGCATGATGGCTACATGCTACCGTTCTACAGTTTTTGCCCCCGTTAAGAAAAAAATGTCAACACGCCGTCTGTTCTGGATGCATGAATCTGCTCACATGTTTTTATAGATCCTGCATTCGAACAATTTTTAATCAGAGAAAAACTTTTCTGCACGATCCGAAACCATTTTGATGTTTTAGCTTTTCGTTTATGAGCAAATGCTGGACCAAACTGCACAGAAACGTCTCAGTCCTGGTTTCAACACGGCAGTTTTGATTTCCTCTCATGTCACCGAAACACAAGGAACGTAAACAAGATGAGCCATCAGGTTGTTTTTTACTCTAGGGAGATAATCCCACAGATTCCTGCAGAGTGACTCAGACCAGTCAGTTCCTGAATGTAAAATTCACTCAGCCTGGGTTCATATTTTATTTACCTTTAACATTTTTATCTATTTCTGTAGAAATAATCCCAGTTAATCTCTTGATAAACGCACCCTAATGATGCAGATTCATCCAGGTAAATATTTTGAAGCATTTAAAGCCGGAGTTGGGTAGTAACTACTTAAATGTATTTACTCAGTTACATTTACTGGAGTAACTTTATTTATAATGAAGTGCAGTAAAATTTCTGGATTATCTACCCACTAAATGAAGAACGGAAAAATCTAAATTTAACTAAAGATTCTGGTCAATTTTTGGTTAAATTTAAAACGAAATTCTAGAATTTATTTTTACTTTTCCAACTCTGAAATGTTCTTGGTTTTTCTAGAACATTTCAAAAAATGTAACATTGTTTCTAGATTTTTTTTTTATTTTCAAGGTTTGAAAGTTTTGTAGTTTTCTTTCTAGAAAATTTCAGTGATTAACCTAAAAAAAAAAATTAACTTTCTTCTAGAACATTCTTGTCATTTAAAATTCAGAAATGTCCTTGTATTTCTAGAAAGTTTCTGAGATTATTTCAACATTTCTGTTTTTTCCAGAAAATTTTGGACTTTCGAAAATTAGAAATGTGCAAGTTTTTTTTATAGAAAACCTCAAATTTTCAGATTTTTAAAAGGAATTTCTTACCAATTCAAACCCAGAAATGTCCTTGATTTTCTAGAAAATTTCAGTGGTTCATCTAAACATTTTTAAAAATTTTCTGGAAAATTTTTGACAGTTCAAACTTAGAAAGTTTTAGGGTTTTTCTTTTATAAAATTTTAATTATTATCTAAAAATTTCTAATTTTTGTGGATATTTACCCTTCCTTTTTTCCATCTAAATTGGCTGTTGAAGAGTCTCTACGTCTGAGGTTTCCAAGAATATTTTATGTTTAAATGTAACTCATTCCTCATCTTCTCCGACCAAACTACATCCGATATGGATAATGATTGTCAGATTAGAAATATGAGCCAAAACCAGAAGGTTTAGACTGGATGCCAAGCAGGAGGATCACATCAATCTGAAGTTATGAAACAGTTCAACTGTGTTGATGGTGGAAACGTTCCGACACGTGAACCTTTGGGTGTCGGCATCCTGCAGAGGAATGTGAACGCAGCCAACACCTTCAGCGCCCAATCAGAACCGACTCCTCACCTGCTCCACGCCTTCCTTTGATGAAGAGAGGAGAAACAAAAGTATCAGGCTTAAAGGTGTTTAATCCGACCGGCTTTACTGCGTTTCCGATAAAGTTTGATTATTAGTCAGCAAAGCCGTTTTCTGTGCGTCACTCGTTACCGTATCTTAAAGTTTGTCCGGAGACTCCACACCCACACAGGTTTCAGTGACAACTGCTTATAATTTATCCTTATAGATCAATATTTGATAGGGTTGGGATTCTTCCTACAGGTAGATACATTTAAATGCAAACGAAAACTTTACATCCACAAATTGAGCCACACTTTCACTTAAAAAAGATTTTGAAGTCGTCTGTGCTGCTGCTACCTTTTAGCATTGCTATGCTAAACATGCTAACTACTTTTAGCACAACTTTGAACGCATCCTTCATCTTTTCCAGTGTCCAATCGGATCGTGTTTTGAAGCAGAAATTTAACCACTTGCATTAAAAGACAAAAAATAAAAAATAAAAAAATTGATTTAACTCAGAAAAGCAAAAAAAGCTAAAAAATTTAAAGATTTGAAAGAAAATCTCAGAAATTTTGAAATAAATTTCTAAGTTTTCTAGGAAATTAAGAAAGTTTCTCACTTCCAAAAGTTGAAAATTTTAAAAAAGCAAAAAAAAATCAAAAGCAGAAAATGTTAAATCAATCTCAGAAATTGTCTAGAAAAAAAAAATATGCAAGTTCCAAAAGTAAAAAATTTGCAAGAAAAAAATGTCAGAACTTTGTAGACTAATCTCAAATCTAAATAAAACAAAAATCAAGAAACTTTCTCAGATTCAAAAGTTGAAAATAAAAACAACTTTGAGAAAGTTTATTAAATTGGTTTTGGAAATTTTCTAGAGAAAACTTGGAAATTTCCTGGCTTGCAAAGTTGAACACTTGTAAACTTGTGGTAATTGAGTTTCCATAAAGTTAAAGAAAACGTGGAAATTTTTTTTCTCACTTTTTTTTATCCCTTTTTCTCTGGAAAATGTCTGCGATCAATTCCAGAATGTTTTCTTTCTATCCCAATCTGCCATAAATTGTCAGAAACAAACAAGAAAAGCAGAATCCACACTCAGATTTAGTTTAATAAAGTGTGAATTTATTCTACATTGTAGTCAAGTCAACATTATTTATCAATCAAGATGATTGATTGATTGATAAACCTGGATCAGAGCTGCACTTCTACATTTTCACCATCAGAGGGGGAACCAAAACTTTGGAGCCATTTCGCCACAAAACAAAAACTCCACTGAATACTTTCCATTTTTTTCTATCTTAATGTTTTCTGTTGGAAAATTAGCATAAATCTTAACAAAGCATCTCGGTGAGATTCCCATTGTCTCAGAGTGACGGCGGTTTAGCATACATAAATATAAATGGCTGAATTAGCTGCTGGCTGAAAGGGGAAATCATCGGTGGCAGGTTCGGCCCATTGTGGTGGAGAAACAAACAGAAAGTCCAGAAACAAAAGCCTGTTGTTTTCTCCCACCTTCGCTTCTGGATAATCTGCACTGATCCGTGTGATGAGGCGATGATGAGGCGGCGAGGAAGGTGACAGACACTTGGAGGATCAGTGGAAAAATGTCTGGTAAACAAACAGGCAGGAAAAAGGAAGGAGGAAATTACAGCAAAAATCCCAGAAGTTTTCAGATTAATCTCAGATATCTGGAAAATAAAAATCTTTCTAGAAATTTCTGAGTTTCAAAACATAAAAATGTTTGACTCTTGGAGATTTTATGAGTTTTTCCAGGAACGTTTCTGAATTTTCTTCTTTTGCATTCAAACTCAGCGATTTCCAAGTTTTTTCTGGAAAATTTCTCACATTCATCTCAAAATTTCAGAGTTTTTTCCTGCAATTTTTTTACTTTTTGAACTCAGGAACATCCCGTGTTTTTTTTCTCAGAAATTTCTGAGCTGAATTTCAAAATTTCTGAGCATTTTCTCAAACCTTTTTTAGATTTTAACTGAGAAATTTTTTTCTAGAACATTTCTGAGATAACCATAAAATGTTAGAAGTTTTGACATTTTGAACTCAGGAATGTCTTTCTTAAAATTGCAGAATTTTTTTGGTAAAAATGATTCTTTCTTTTTTCTATCTACCCAGTTGCAGTAAAATACGGGGCTCTGTTCTGGAGGGAACATAAAAAATTTTTTTTTCTTTTGTGTTCCCTTGCAAAACTTTTGCGTTCCCTCGCAAATTATTATATCATTACGGTGGCCACCATACTTTCTGCTTTAATATAAGGTTATGTGAGGTTTATTTATGAACGTTAATATCTCTTTGTGAAATATCTGAAGTTTTATATCTTTTTTTTAGGATAGAAAGGCACCAAAAACCTGATATGAACAAAAACTGAACATGAAATCGGCCCTTTAAACCAATCAGACGACGAACCCAACAGAGACACAATCAAAACTGTCAGATGACGGATTACCTGTGATAATAACTCAGAACTAGTCCAAATAGTTTGGATGTATTTTTATTTCTTTTCTACTTACAGAAAGTTTCTGTTTCTGTTTGTGGTGCCTTTCCGTCCTAAAGAAAAAGATATAAAATGTCAGATATTTCACAAGGAGACTTAATTATGTCGCATAACTGTTCAGTAGAGCATTGCGATGGGACGCAAAAGAAAAGATAATTCCCGTGTCCCCTGGAGGCTCGGTAGGAAACAGACTGGATAAAGTTTGAAGGAAAAATAAAAACATAGAAACTGATTTAATGTAATCCACATTTTTCTGTGTACTGTTCAGAGGAGTCAGTCTAATAATTCAGGATACAAAGAACTCCCTTGTCTGTTCGCCATTAAAGCCCCAGTAATTCAGCCTGAAACCGGCTCTAAAACATTAATCCTGGCAGTAAACAGCATCCAGAGTTCATCCACGTTCAAACTAAGAGATAAAATGTTAAACAGCTCCCCTGAGCGTCACTTGGAGTCAAACAGACCTGATCTTGTACCAAAGATGATGGAGTTTGTTTTGACTTTGTCAAGCACCACACCCTGAAGTCAGGAAATCTGCGACAGCTTTTAAATTGGCCCATTAAAAGGACGGCACAGGTCCAGCGAGTCCGAAAAAACAGATGATGGACGGGTGAAAGTCTCTGAACTCGGCATCAAACATTTCGCAATCCCGAAGATATGCGAGGAAACGGGCATGACAAATAAGCCGGACTAATTTCATAAAGTAAAGTAATCAAGACGAGAGGCTAAAAGCATGTTTCCACTTTCTCCAGGGCGCTTTCAGATTAAAGAGGCTTTATTTTAACAACTGGACAAAAAGCAGCAATCGACCACTTTGTTTACATGACTGTCAGGTTTGGGAGCAGGATCCATTTTCACGTCTAAATCTGTGATAATGGTTTTCTCATACGAGGCCAGAGAGGAAAGATCAATACAGGAGGTTCTGATGGTCCAAACAAAAGGTTTTATAATGGAAATTCTGCAATTTTAGAGCCATTCATCTCCTAGTGTAGTCAAAGTAAGGCCAAACAGAAGCGGGACACTTTCACCAAGATGCTGCAAAGAATGGAAATAAGCCCAACAGTCATCAGCATACAGAGTGATACTGTTATTTGAACCTGTCTGTAGGTGAACAAATCCAAATGTTTTACTAAAATTAATTTGTTTTTAGGTAGAAAGATGGCTGCAAAAAGTCTAATAGATTAATGTCAACGCCTATGAAAAATTTAAACCGTGATCAGACTAATTAACGTCTAAAAATGTTCGCAGAGATCTGAGAATGGAGCCCTGTGGTTCCTCCTCATGAGAAATTAAATTTCTTCGTGGAGCATATCTACCATTTTTAACTGAAATATCTAGCCATAATGCTAGTTGACTCGCTATTGGCTGGCATATGGGAAGCAGCCAATCCAGGAGCTCGATTCATTTTCCTTGGTGCTAATTGGCTGAAGCCAAAAATAGTTGAGATAAGGAAAACTGTAAATGTTAGCTTCTGTCTTAGATTGTATATTAAAGTACATTAAGGTGTTTATAAATGTTTTCAGTTGTAGTATTTACGTATTTTAGCTTTTCGCTAACCCTGTTTAATACTAGCGATCCACTGTAAAGACAGTCATTAACTTCAATTTACCACTAATGATGGCGCCGGATGTTTTTTAATTACTTGTTCACATGTGATTTTAATTATGCTTCTTATTTAATGGAATATCATCAAAGTTTTGAGCACATTTGTAATTGAAATGTGGCAGAAGAAACTAAAAATCATACAGTAACATTGTTTAAAATCTTAAAGCTCAACTATATAAAATAAAAGTACTTAGTTTTATATAAGTTTTACATATGCAGGCACCACGTTTGACTTTTTAAAAATAAAAATATTGTGTGAATCGAAAGTACAGGAAAGATGAGTTTATAAAAATGATGAGAAGAGACTTGAATAAATTCCCCATTTCCTGCTGTGGTGGACGTTTCCTCTGTTTCTTCTTCTCCTTCGTTGCTTTTCATTTTTTTCTCCCATTGCTGTTTTTTATAGATGATTTTTTTTCCCACCAGGTCTGCATGCACATTAGCCAAATTTGGAGCTGCTTTTTGCAGCTTCATCAAAGCAGAGTGGCTTCAAATAGCTGAAACCACAAGTTTGTTCGAAGTGACAGAATAACCGAAGAACAAACGTTCCTGTTCGGTTTCCCGCTGTGACCTGTTGGAAAGTTTATTTGACTTTTCCAGAAGTTCCCACGTCTAACTCGGCACAAACACGGTAAGAAGAGACGCTTTGTCTTATCGTCTATGTTCTCCGACTTCCCGGGAGAGTTTCTGAAAACTGTTGATTTTCTGTGTCTTGATTTACGCCTCTCATCGTTCAGAGATTCCACGAGCAACGGGAAACCTGGAGAGAGAGCGCAGCCAAAGCGGAGGAGAGGCGGCGAAGAAGACAAAGCCAAGTCTGTGCAGCGAGCGGCGATAGCATCGCTGCAGAAGTCAAAGAGCCCGTCTGTCTCCGTCGACTCTCAGAAGCTCCGCCAGCAAAGAGACGCGATGCGCGCACAGCGAAGAACACTCACAAAGAAAGACAAAACAGAGGAACGACACACGGGGCGTCCACACTGACCACCTCATTAATTATCAGTTCATTTGGAAACTTTTTGGCTCCACTGTTGATAAATCATCTTTTCTGATTTGTTTAGGAGCTGGAAATTAACCCTGAAAGCATCAACAGAATGAAGATGTTTATTTTGACTTGATGCTGTTTGTGGGTAAACTAAGGTTGCATTCACACCAGCCATGTTTAATCCAGTTCGCTCTGTAAAAAAAGTCCGGTTGGTTTGTAGAAGTGGGAATGTGTAATTAAACTCTGACGGCGACTAAAAAACCAAACTCCTTGAAGTGAACTCTGGTGCGGTTCGAATGCACATGTGAACGCTAAGCAGACCGGAGACCGCTCCAAAAGCAGGAAGTGGACCTCAACGCAGGGCATTATGGGTAAATACAACCAAAACAAACATGCTAGCTTCATGCTAGCTGGAGAAAGACAACAGAGAAATCTTACAATCACTAAAATCTGACGCTGCCTTACATTTCGTAAAGAAGGAAGTTGCGATAAGTTTCTTCTTTAGAGGTTTGTGTGTTGTTTCTTTCAGTGGTTCTTGGTGCAGCGCCCCTGCAGGCGAGGAGGGGAACAGCTTCCTTAATCAGACAGGTTCGTTTGACTCAGTGCAGTGTGAAAGAGAACCACAGCAGCTGAAAATGTAACAAATGTTGCCATTTTTGTCCCCATTCACACCGAGTCTGCCAGATTAACGTTTTCTGAAAGAGTTTTTGAAATTGTGCATACAGTGGGCTATATGGGCAGTTGCCCAGGGCAGCATCAGAAAGGGGGCGACCCCAAGAACTAGAAGATAAAATCTATCTTCTCTCTCAGTCGTCCACTTAACAACTTGCTACAACATGTAAGAATATGTAAGTTTCTCTTAGCTACAACAAATCAGATAATTTCTTGCATTTTTTAGGCATTGTGATTAATCTGATGAATTTATTTAATTAATCTATTGACAACATTGTTTTAATAATAAGAACTTTTTGGTGAGTCTTTATATCAGTTGTCGCACCTGGATTTGTCTTTTAGGGACAAATTTTCACACTTGAGATCAGATTTGAATTATCTTAGTAAAATTTAAAATTATTTGCTAGTTTTTTAAAACTTTTGTATATTTTACATCCAGTATAAACATTTTATTTTTAATAATCTCGTAATCACAGAAGATAATTTTTTTTTTTTTAGTGTTTTTCATGCTTGAGTTCAGATTTTGATTATTTTGGTTAAAATCTGAAACTATTTTCCATTTTCTTTAAACCCGGGAAGCTTCTATATATTTTTGCATTTAGTATAAAAGTTTAATTTATCTTAATTTTTAATCATCTCATTGTAAAAGATTGTGAATTTTTCTGTGTTTTTTCACACTTGAGGCTAGATTAAAATTATTTTAACATTTGAAAAGATTTGCCACTTTCTTTAAACACTAAACTTTTATATACTTTGTATTTGGTATAAAAAATTAATGCATCTTAGTTTTCAATAATTTACTTTTTTGTGATGTTTAATTTTTTTTATGCTTTCATGATTTTAATTGCTTTAGTACATTTTAAAAAATATTTTCAATTTCCTTTAAACTCTGTAAGCTTTTGCATATTTTGCATTCAGTATAAAAATCTAATTAATTTGCATATGACTAATCATCTCCTCCTCATCACTTCCATATTTCCTAGTTCTTCTGTAAAGCTTTTATGCTTTCAGCACAAATCGAATAATTTTAGTGACAAATTAACTGTCACAGTTAACTGCATTGTTTTGTGAGTCACTTAATTACAAACCAGTGGAGATCCATTAAAAAAAATCTCATCCTTATTGCTGTGCAGACAAAGAAATCTGTTCAAATCTCTTATTTGCTCCAACAATGTGAATCTGTTCACACTGCGCTCATAAACTGGACCGTTAGCTTCAGTCCTTTGTGTCAGACAGCGACCATTTCCCATCTGGAGTCGCATTTAAATAAAATGAAATAAAATAAAGTATTTCAGCTCAAGATGGGGATTTCCATCCAGCATTTTGGGACAGATTTAATCATTTGTTCCCACTTCACCCAAACCAAGCTGGAGCCTGACAGATTAAAACAAAGGTGGGTAAAATACCCAGAAATTGGACTCAATTAAGAGTAGAAATACTTTTACACATTTTTACTTAAGTAAAGGGTAAGAGTAACAAAAAATAAGTATAAGAAACTGTTCAAATTATAACTCATTCAGTGTTTAAAAACATCATCAGATGGTGCAAAATATAAAGTTAAGTGGAAATTTTTCTATTTTGATGAGCAAAATGACAATAATTCATAAGTAACCAAAAAGTAACAAAATCAGGCAAAACAAAATGTTTCCAAATCAATTTATTTCAATAAAAAACTGATGAAACTTTATTAAAAACTGCACTTGTGTGTCTGTGTCTGCCAGTGGAACTAACACTTTTAAAAGCAACATTCAAGAATTATTTTCATACACAAGTTGTTATATTTTACTGAAAAGTTCCTTCTAAGTTAGTTTTTTTCTTATTTCAAGTGAACCAAAATGTTTGTACTAGAAATTAGACGAATAACATTTGGTATTGATCCTATTGTTTTTACTCAGTGAGGCTGAACTTACATGTAAGTTTTAGGATTTTGGCGTCCTTCCCCTCTCACATCAGTTAAAATCCTCATAAAGTAATTTAATTTTCTGGTTCTACTGGAAGGAGATGTGAAAACTTTTGCAGAGTATCTGCAATCAGAGCCACAGTGAGACTCTGTAAATCATTAACGAGCCGCCCAACCTCCAAGTTGAGACTCATTATCATTTTCCAGGAATGAGGATTATCTGCTGCTGCTGCTGCTGATGTTTTTCTCTTTCGCTTTGAGGATCTTGTGCGGCAGGTTGGATGTTTTATGTGAGGTTAACTTCCCCACCCACTCCGAGTTTAAGCCTCTTCCCTGAGTTTTTCTGAGGGCCTCTCAGCCGCTGCGTGGGCAGGAAGAGTTTAATGGCACAAGGTTCTGGCGCAGCGCGTCGTCAGATGCTGCAGGCATTCAGAACCGAGACGCCTTTTAAAACAAAGGATCAAATAAAGCCACTGGTATTACTGGTTTCATGCTTCTCTGAATATTATAAACTGTGTTTGCAAATTCAGCTATGATTCACAGATATGATGAGTTCCTTTAAAACATTTGGTGGAGATGCTAAACTGCAGGATTTGGGAGTTTTGTCTATAAAACTCAGATCAAACACGATCGCTCTCTCTATATAAAATGTATTATGGGTATTGTAAATAAAAAAAATAAAGGAGTACATTTCTGCCAGGAAACTCAGAAATTTTCTAGAAAAATCAAAGAAATTTCTCAGCTACAAAACGAAAGTTTCAGAATAATCTCAAAATTTTTCTAGAAAAAATTTACATTTAAAATCCTTTCAAATAAAAAAACAGTAAAAATAATAATTCAACTTTTCAAACTCAGAAATTTCCTTATTTTTTCTGAAAATGTTTTTAGATTAAAATCAAAATATCAGGTTTTTAGGCAGAAATTTACTCCTTTTTTAAACCAACTAAAGAAGAATCATTTTTGCAATGTTATTAAAAAATAAAACCAATTTTTGAAAGATAAATATATTTTCAATTACATTTGTTTGTTCATGCCTATTCAGAATTTAGGACTCCTTTTTAGTAATAATTTTAAAATATTGCGGAGCTGGGCTTATATTTTGAAGAGCACTTCTTAAACTTTTCCTACTTTAACAAAAAAGTTTCTTTATTATGAGAAAATGTCTGATTCTAACAAGTTTCACATCTAATAATGAGGTTTTCTTGTTTTAATGAGAAAGTTTCTCATTTTTAAAAGAAAACTTCTCGCGTTATAATGAAAAAGTTATTTTAACAGTTTAAATTTTGTTATAACAAGAAAGTTTTCTTGTTATAACAGGAGAGATTTGTTATAACAAGACATAAAACCTGTCTCATTATGATGAGAAACTTTCTCATTTTAACAACTTTAACTAGGTTTTCTTGTTATAACTAGTTTCTTGTTATAACTAAATACAAAACTAGTTATAACAAGTTATAGTTTCTTGTTATAACTAGTTACAAAACTAGTTATAACAAGAAACTTTCTGTTCAAAGACAGAAAGTTATAACGAGATTCAAACTCGTTAAATGAGTTTCTCTGCCAATGGACGCTTTTGCTGTTTAACGAGAAATTTTTGTTATGAAGAGATATAAAACTAATCTCATTACGAGAAACTATTTTGTTATAACAAGTTTAACGAAGTTTTTGAGTTATAGTCTCTTTATGACAGGAAACTCTTGTTAAATAGATCCTGCTCTTAAATTTAGATCTGCTCTCTGTCCGGATTTACATCACCTTTGACAAAAACTATACTTTCTCATGAAAATGCATGAGAAGAAACTATTAGAGAACTTTTTTTCCCCAGGCTTTGTAGGCTGCAGCCCTGATCAAACTAAGTTAAAGTTGAAATATAAGCTGCACAGTGATGCATTTTCACAGCAATCAGCAGAGATGTTAATTGCTGAGGGATGATGCAGCGGCAGCGTGGGCGGATGGAAATGTGTGCTTGCAGCTGAACCTCTGAATAGATCTGCTCTGTGTGACCATATGCCTTCCTATATTTTATGGATATGATCTCCAGAGCCGCAGCTCTTATTTACACCTCTGTTATCATTAATACGGTCCGTATGTGTGCATGAAATCACACCCACACACACAGCATACTCGACATGTACATCCAAAGCAGCAAGTATTTCAGTGCGGCTGTGATCCATGAGTTTTACTGTCTGTGCGCCATATGCGCACATTTCCCGCTGAATGTGTGCGGTCGGAGCGTAAAGCGGGTTTTGTGCCGGAGGAGTAAGTTGATGCTGCGGGACAGATAAGGGTCTCTTCAGACAAAGGCAACCTTTGTGAAGGAGGACCGCTGCAACACGATCTGCTGCAGCGTTTGCCCCCGGCGGCATGAAAAGCCCACCGTGTCGCGGACCGACTGGAACAAAGTGGGTCCAGACCTTCAGATGGGAGGAACCGGTTCTGGAGGAACCGGACATTCTCAGACTGGAGGGGAACAAACTAAATCAATCAATCAATCAGTCAATCAATCAATCAGTGAAGTTTATTTGTAGCACATTTCAGCATCAAAGTAGTTCAAAGTGCTTTACATCAAAAAAACACAAAAATTAAAAATTAAAACATCACATTTTGCGTCAAAATGTTGGTCAGTGTTTCACTTATTATGGTTCTAATTGATTTAAAGGATCTCAGTGTTTCTGCTGCATTTTTCTAGAAGTTTCGTCCAGATTTGTGGTGCATAGAAGCTGAATGAATCACAGCTCTGAGTGAGGCGGTGTGTTAGGGTCAAAACATCATGAAATTAAGAGAGTAAAGTCATAATACTAAAAGAATATAGTTGTATTGGAATAAAGTCCAAATAATATGACAAAGTCAAAATGTTTTGAGAAGAAATCAGTATTACCAACACAAAGTTATAATATTATAAGAATAAAATGAAAACATGAAAAATCTGTTTTATACCTGGTAAAATGAGGAATGTTGGATGGTATTGGTAATATTTAATCTATTAACACATAATAATGTTTACTGCAACTTTAATCTAATAATTTGATTTTTCTTTCTTAGCCTGAAAGTAAAACTCTGCAGCTAAAATGACTCATTATAATGTTGATTTTGTATTCTTATGTTTACATGTATTTATGTATTCTCGTTTAGTTTTTTTTTAAATTAATTTGGTTTAAAGAATATTCATATCAATGAAACTCATTGTATGTGATAAAGTCTTAAAGTTTCTTCTATCTGACACTTTATGATGATTTACTTCTGTCTTCCTCAGAGATTATCTGACATTAAATGGTAAAAAAGAAATTATTCAGCTTTACATTAACTCAAGAAAAACAAGTCAGTTGACATTAAATCCGCTGATCCTCCTGCTGTTCGTTTGGACTTTGTCTGATTTTTTTAACCATTTCATAAGAAGAAAAAATAAACTACAAAATTACAACAAGCCTAAACGTCTAAAAGTACATTACAGTGAGCTAATTGTGTTGGCTTAAAGCACAAACGCTGATTTTTTGATGGAATTTCGACAGGCACATACAGTAAAGCCCTTATTTAGGTTCACAAAGGCATTAAGTCCTGAATAAACACGCTCACGCACGCTAATGCTCACTAATGCACAAATGAAAGCTGCTACAAAGAACACAGCCTGGTGGAGAAGCAGACTTGCATGGATTGCAATCTGATGTATAGTCATAGCAAAACATTAACAGAAACACGTTTGGACACATTGGAACATTTAGTCGCGTCCATATGAGGCTGTAAGAGATTTAGTGAGTTTATTTGTGTGCAGTAACTGGAGTCTCACTTTGAACTCTACATCCTCTCTGCAAAACACCAGTGTGACTTTGGCTTTTGAGCAAAGGAAAAGACAAAAACAAATTTAAAAGAGAAAGAGCACAAAGAGAGACGGAGACAGGGAGACAGAAGAATGTTATTCAGCAAGTTTGTGGAAGCTCTTGAAGAGTTATGTTACAGTCTGCATGTGGGTGGGAATATGTGGCGTCTTCACTGCAAAACATATTTCAGGTAAAATGCATAAATCAAAATAAAAAGTGATTTCTCCACTTTGAGTGGGCTAGTGTGAAACAGAGAAGCACAACATTAAACTCGCAGGGAAGATTGAAATTGGAAGACAAACGTTAGATGTTTCTAGAGGATGTAGAAAAACATTTTTGATAACTTTTAATCCACTTAAATGAGCCATTACAGTCAATGAAAGACCTTCCAAACATTTTTGAACATTTGTAACTGTATGATGACTTTTATAGAAGGGCATTGTGTATTTTTATATCACTATCAAGTTAGCTTTAGTCATTATGACAATGCTATATCAAAAATAACTTGCTAACCAAACATATTTTCCTATGTCTCTTTAAGAAGCTCCTGCTCCTCCTTGATGCTGTTTTCAACCATTCTTAGGAGCGTTGGACTGAGCAGTAATTCCTACGATGAGCTCAACGTGTGTGCAGTTTCCCCTTCTGCTAGTCTTGAGGAGCTGTGTGGGGAAAGGTGCATTAATATTCACAGTGGAAACCTTCTTGGCACTACCGCAGAAGCTAAAATATAACATCTTATAACGACTTTCTTATCGCCGCTCTACAGGTTAATCAGTGCGAAGATAAACGAGTGGCACTCATTGATTGGCTGTTAAGTAAATGGCAGCCAATAAACAGCATGTCAGGTAGCATTGGTAGCTTCTCAAATTATATTTTGAGAATCTAAATACATTTTGAATATTCTAGATTTGTCCATATAGAAACTAGAATAGGCTGGTATGTTTGAGGTGTAGAATGCCTGTAAGTCCACTCACTCCAGAATTAGTAACGGTGTACCTCAGGGTTCTGTTCTTGTACCAATACGTTTTACTTTATGTTTTCCTTCGGTAGTTATCTTGCTTGACTAATTAAAACTAATACTTGTGTCATGAATGTGAAAGCTTTGATACTAAACTGTTTTTCTTAAAACAAATACAAATAAAGGTTCAAAAAAAGCAAATTTCCAAAGTTATAAGTGAAATAATCTGCCAATGGAACTAGTATTTGTTTAATGAATATTAAGGAATTATTTACTCAGAACAAGCTCCAATATCTTGGTGAAAAATTACTCTTAAGTTAGTTTTGTTTTATTTCATGTGTATTCAAATATTGGACCAAAGACTACGTGCTCATATTTTGTGTTTTTGCAGTGTAGTGATGGATTCATATCCTTGCCCAGACAGACTTATTTGTTCTTCCTGGATGTTTTGAAAGTGGAAGGAGATGCGTAGCCTTTAGCAATCCGGCTGTTTCCCCGTGGAACCGGCTCTTGGTTTGTTTTCCACAGGCAAACACCCACTCCACTTTTTACATTAGATTTAAAAAACTTTCCCTGTTTGACCCTGAAGCATAGTTTAGTTTTGTTGTTTGCCCTGGGCTTTCCGTGGATGCTCCACGATGCTCTGCGGTCTTCACCTCTACCCTCCGCTGTCTCACAGAAAATGTGCATGTCTTTCCTGCAGTTTGGGCTTTTTCTCATGCAGAACTTTTAAAACAATCCATGTTTGCTGGTAGAATGAAATAAAATTAAAAGTGTTCTCTTTAACATCCACACATTTCCCATTTTACTTGAGTTTCCTGCTGTCAGGAAAACTCTGATATATTTAATTCATAATTTTAATGTTCAGTTAAAGATTACAATAGTAGTATTTAATATAAAACATTAAGTAATAAATAAGTAATAATCTTAAGTAAATTCATGTGATTAATGTTCATTTATTTGGTTTCAAACACAGTAAAATGTAAAGGGGAACTTATCTTTTGTTCCGCATTACATGTTGCCCTTGGGGAAACATTAGCTGGCGCACTTAGAGAGCCACATGGAGAGAAATTTCACCAGACAAAACAAAAGTTAATGCAGCCAATGAGGTAGGGTTTTGTTATTTATTTATAAAAATCTTCTGTATTTTCTGTCAGCTAATTTAGGTTTTTGTTTCTTTTTTTAGTTCTCTTTACGTTTTTTTTGGCATTATTAAGACTTGCTGTCAACAATAAATGTCTGTTCAACCCGAAGAACGACGTTGAGCCTCGACTGAGGAGTAACAAGCTCATTTAGGGTGAATCTGAGTTTGTGAGAAATAAATATTTCTGGAAAGTTCTGTGTTTTCTGAGGCTTCAGTCCAGTGGGGTTACGTTCAAATAACCGACATCCACAGCTGGCTTCTTTTGATGTGGGAAAGCAACAACTCTACCCTGAGCTTTTCAAAAATTTACTTAACTCCCAATCTTTTTTAAATTCTTTTTTTTGTATTTTCTTAATTTCAAACAAACCCATAATTTAGCAAATGTTGTTTCTGTTAAATAAGACACACAATTAAAATCACATGTGATTAACTTTGTTCATGCAGGATCATCCTCCTACCGCTTCCTGTTATTTTTTTGTCTCTTCCTTCAGTAGACCTGATATTCTCTGTACCATATGTTTAGGTGTTTACCTGCCTTCATTCACTCACCTGACTGAAATGAACGAGTGATTATCAGGATTCAGGTGTGCTGGGACAGCCAAACATCTAAAACATAAAGGAGAGCGATTATGAACCTCTGGTTTAGACCGACTGCTTGCAGAGTTAAACATTGTTTTTAAAAGTCCTTAAACCAACTTTATATTAGTTAAACATAAACTATGTGGCAAAGGTTAAGTGTTTCTAATGCCTATAGCCAAAATAGGACCATCATGGCCGTAACAGGAGGGAAATTTCTCAGTATCAAATGTGGACAAAACTTTGTCAATATTCCCTTAATGTAAAAAAAAACAACAAAATTTTCCAAATGTTTCCATTAAATAAGAAGCACGATTAAAAATCACACGTCAATAAGTTTGTTGAAGCAATAAATCATTTTAAATAATAAAAAATGATAAATCATCTTCTGATCACTTCCTGTTGTCTTCTTTGTCGTTTCTGCCAGTAGTAACACCCGGTTGTTGGTCATATGACTCAGATGATGCACATGTCTTCATTACACTCTTGTGAAATTTTGATAAAGCTGAAAAGCCGCCTCATTCCAGCTCAAAACCTTAAGTCTTTTTTTTAAATTCGCATTTCCAAAACACAAATTTGTTTTTGTAATTCCAATTTGCTCAATTATACAGAGCCCATTAAAAAACTCCCGGTTATTCCACCAAATATTGATTCCTGAACTCTTCCTGAGTTAAAACATCAGTATTGTTATTTCTAAATGAACATGAACTTGTTTTCTTTGCTTTATTTGAGATCTGAAAGCATTGCATCTTTTTCTTCTTTTCTGCAAATAAATACTAAGTTTTTGCTTGGAATTTCGGAGACATGTTGTCAGTAATTCATAGAATAAAAGAACAAAGTTCATTTTACTCAGACACAAACCTGTAAAATCACAGGAACTGATCATTTTAAGTGGTCTCAATTTTTTCCAGAGCTGTATGGTAAATGGAAATTCAACTACTGTCCAACATTGAGATTTATTTTTACCAAATTGTCAAAGGAAGCAGGTCTTTAGAGGTCTGGGACCAAACAAAGCCAGGAGAGCAGCCGATTAGCGCTCTGGTACCAGAGAAGAATGATCCGAAATCTCCAGAAATGTCCCAGCCCTACACACACCTACACACGCATTCTTGCCCCGTAGTAACCGCAGCGATTGGTTTCCATGGGGACCGGTCACGGCTGCAGCTCACTCCATCGGGGGCGATGGATCTGACTGAGATCACAGAGTCCTATGGTCGTTATTTAGGATCAATAAGCTCACCAAACTCCAGCTGCATACACACACACACACTTCCTTTAATGCCCACCCAACCGCGAGTCCTCAGACCACCACTTCATCTACTAATGAATTAATTCATGGTGAGCTCATCTTTAGATCTGAAGAGTCATATCGCTGATGACGGTTGCCCAACTTCTGCTTGCAAAATCAAGATGACGACCCAAGTTCTACTAAACTTGACTGAGACGTTTCTGCCAAAGAGAAAATAAACAAAAAGCAGATTAAACAGACCCATTAAGGTTAGAGCTTAAATCTGTGTCTTCAAATTACAGCTCATTATCGCCTCCCATAGACAGACAGTATCGGCATATCATACATTTTCTGAATGCTTAGAGTCTGCTGAGTATTTTAGTTGTTAACTCTTGTGCCCCTGATGTCCCTGGATACCACTGGGATAAATTACATGTATCTAATTTATACAAAAAATATGGAAAAATGTCTGTTACTTTTAGATTAACCTTCAGGGCCACATAAGGACAGTTACAAAATCTGCCTTCTATCAGCTGAAGAACATTTCCATAATTAAACAATTAATGTCCCAATAAGATATAGAGAAACTCATCCATGCTTTTATATTTAGTCGCATCGATTACTGCGACAACATCTTCACAGATCTGCCTAAAAAGTCAATCATTCAGATGAAGTTGATCCAGAACGCTGCTGCTGGTGGCGTTCTGACTAAAACCAGGAAGATCAACCCAGGTCTAAAGTCCTGCACTGGGAGAATAGACTTTAAAATCCTGTTGTTAGTTTATGAATCACTGAATGGCTTACCACCACAACACATTAAAGATCTGCTGTTGCCGGATCAACCTTCTCTGGTCCTGCTCTGCATCCCCAGAACCAGAACCAAACATGGAGAAGCAGGATTCAGTTTTATCCTAAACTTTTACACCCACGAGGATCAAGGAGTTCCTGAAGCTCTTCCACATGTGAAAGCTGTAATTTGGTGGGGGAGTTCAAATATCTCAGGCCTGGTGCTTGAGTGACGCTTAAAGAGAGACGGAGAGAAGAACGGTTTGGGGCTGAAGATCAAGGAAAAAGAGGGGAAGATTTTGATTTACTCCTCCATCATCATCATGTCTTTCTGTTTTTAAAACTCACAGAGTGAGCTAGCATCTGTGTCTTAATGTTGTCCTCTTTCCTTGCATTTGTTATGTTTTGATCTCTATTATAGTTTTTATGTCCTGTTTTGTTTTGAAATGTGTTTATTATTCTATGTTTCTGAATCTCGTCCTTTGATTAGACCAGTCTAGTTCCTATTTAGTTTTGTTTTTCTAAGTGATTCTAATTTATTTCTTGTTTCTAGTTATTCCTCGGTACTCTAATGTAATTGTTTTTTTTTTAAGTCAAGTTATTCTTTAGTATATTATTTTCCCTAGTACTTAAACACTTCTATTCCTAATCTGTTATTTTCCCTGTTTCCTCCCTGTGTCTTCTGCTGGATTTTACCTTGAATTTAAGTTTTTTGTTCTCCTCTGGCTCCCTGTGATTTTTGTGTGTGTAAGTTTATAATTTTTTCATTAAACCAAAGTCTCTGCCTTTCTGCATTTTGGTCCACCATCAAAACACACATCATGATAATATTTTTCTTATTATTTCATTGTTGCCCTTTGTTTTTGTTTTTATACTTTGGTAGCTGCTGTGTTATATTTTAAGTGCTTTATAAATTAAGCAGTATGGTATCATCGTTGCAACCCTCAACTGAGGAAGAAGATTCTGGAAGCTTAACTGAATGTTGTTTGGGTGGCCAGGCTAATCTTAACATAGGAAATCTGCCATTTTGGAGAGGTTTAAGGTGGAGCTGCTGCTTCGCTGCATCAAAGGGGTCAGCTGAGGTGATTTGAGCATCAGATTTTCATCCCTTTTTTATTGGTTTTCCAGACAAATTGCACCAGTGGGAGACCCAGAACACATTCTGTATTACTTTTGAAACTTCATCTCAGACTCACACGACAACAGACATGTATAGATTAACATCAATAGTCTACTATATATCGATATGCAGATGATACTCAGATATCTCAGTCATCATATCAGGTGACTGGACTGTGTCTTAAAGATATTAAGATTAGGCTCTCAAGTTCAGTTTTATCCACCTACATGTCCTGAAGTCAGCTCTGCAATGCCATTGATGCATGTGTAAATTTACTTTGACTGAACCCCTGTCACCAATAGTTGAGCGATCTAAAGACAACAGGAGGCCTTCTGTAAGTAAAACTAAAGGTGTGATGACTACTCACTGATAGGTTTGCATAGCGCCGTGACACAATCTCTTTTCCTTTTATGTCCATCCAAGGTTCTGTTTATTGATTCGCACAAACTTCAATGTGCATCCGTCACCCAGCGAGTGACATCTGCAACCTGAAAGCACAGCTATTTAGTTTGGGTGTGTCAAAACATTAAACAGGAAGAGGAAAAAACAAAAGAAGAGTTCTGAGACCTGATGCATTAAATGAGAGGTTAAAGCCAGACAGAATCTGAACCCTTTGACTACGCCACATGCTGATGTGGTCAATATGCAGTCCCAGTTGAGACAAAAGCTAAAGCAGACATTCCTAAAGCCCTCCAACTCACACACTCACAGTCACATATATTAGCAAACAAAAAGATTCAGCAGGAGTCGAGAAGCAGAATGAAAAGAAAAAAAGGGAAGACACCAATGAAATAATAAGAAAAGACTGTGAGAAAAAGAGGGCTGTAATTGCAATTCATTTCCAGCCCGGGCCCCTGGGGTACTGTGAGTGCGTTTGATCCCAAAGGCGAGCAAGAATGGAAATGCAGGGATTCAGTCATATGTATGCAGAGAGAGAAAGGATGAGGGAGCGTGTGGGGGAAGCAGAAAACCTTTTAATATTCTGGGCCATGAGTAGAGATGAGAGACTGCTCTCATACCTTCAGGTTCATGAGCATAATGAGATTTTTATTTTGCTGAGTGCAGACTGTGAGCGAGACCGTGTGTCGACCCATCACGCACAAAATGCCTTCAGATCAGCTATGTGTGCACAAAGCGCTCAGTGTGTGTGTTTTACAATTGTTACAAGTCATTTGTGAGGAAGGGATCCATGTCAGTTGGAGTCAGGGTCATTTCTCTCAGCGCCTCTGCTCGCCACAAACCCCCCAATTGCTAATGAAGCTAATGAAAGTCATTGACTTCATTAGTTTACAAAAATTTGAATAAAACTCAAAATTTTCAATAAAAATTTAGCTGATAGGATATATTCATATGGGTTTATCCTGCAAAACTGCAATCAAAATACTTTTTTTGCATGAAACGAGTCACATAATCAACAACAGGATGTTGCTAGTTGCTACTGGCAGAAACGTCAAAGAAAACAACAGGAAGTGGTAGGAGGATAATGGCGCAATTTAGTTTTTAATTGAGGTTCTTATCTAATGAAATCACAAAGTTGTGTTTTTTTTTACATTAGCAGAATGTCGATAATGTTTTGCGTATTTTGTAATGGAAACGCAGCTAACTGCATGCTACCTGTCTGCCTGCTCTGCTGTTCCTCATTTCTCCACCCTGCTCCAGCAGACCCCTGGCTCTCTGTCACCACCTTCCTCACACTCATCTAAGGAGTCGTCATCAATCATTCTCCACACGGGACCCCGGCCATATTTTCCTCCACGCCTCACTCTGAATCACTCTAAAGTAAGCTCGCTCTTACTTCATCCCGGATCGGCTCGTTTCAGGCCACCATTAACTCCACTCTGATTCCAGATGCCACCTGTGGCCTTGAGTTTGACCACAGGTGTCAAACTCAAGGCCCGTGGGCCAAATCCAGCCCAGCACAGCTTTTCATATGGCCCTCTAGATTCGAGACTAGACACTAAGTGTGCTTAAATATTATGTTTTCAATCAAATCAATGCAAACTCCTCTTTTGCTAAAAAGGTTTGGCGGTTTTTTGACCATATAAAAATTGGCTTGTTGTGCAGAAATGCCATGAAACACTTTTTTCACATCAAATGAGTCACATGATCAACACCTCAATGTTGATTCTGGCACAAACCATGAAGAAGAAAATGACAAGAAGTAGTTTGAGGATGACTTTTAATGACTTATTCTGTGAACAAACTTGACACCGCAATTGCAAATTTGTGTTTTTTCGACTTTAGCAGAATATTAAAGTTTTGCACACATTTTTAATGGAAAACCAGCTACTGGCTAAAGCTGACTTTTACACTGAAAGCACTCATAATATTAACACACTTCTTTTTATTCTCTCAAATGGTGGTTTACCAAAACATTTAGTCTTACAACTGACAGACTCCCTTGAGTCTGTCAGTTGTAAGACTAAAAATGATCAGATCCACACGTCTCCTGTAGCCCTGATCCGTGTGTGTGTGTGAGATGCATCACCTGAAAAACACCAGTATGTGCTGTGGGTGCACACACACGCGTGCGCAAACACACCTACTTGTGTTGTTTTTGTTTTGAATCGCCTGCTGAGCTCTTTTTCAGGAGGAATGAAAATCCAGACTGGAGTCATGTTTCCGTGTTGCGGTGTACGCCACAGTGGAGCTTTTGTTCAATGAATGCACAGCGTAGTGGAAGCAGGACTTTTGTTGTGTGGGAGATTTTCTCGAAAATAAAGAGTTATGTGGGAGTTCAATAGCAATGAACCAGAATTTCTTTTTAACAAAAAGTTAATTTTTGTTTTTTTTGAGTGTTTTTTTGTTTATTTTTCCACCGGTGTAGAGTGTTTTTATTATTCAGCTGACCAGTCAATCTGAGTACATTCACACCAAACATACCCAAATTCTGCATCCAAGAAAGAGCAGATCTACTCTACTAAAGTAAAAGTAAAAAGTAGGCTCCCAAGAAATTACCACGGTAACAGGTCCAATAAATGTAATCGTAAACGTAACTAATTACCACCCAACTCTAGCTTTAATCTACCTTCAGTCCTATTGTCCAGAAAGTCCGGGTTGTTTTTAAAGTGTGAATTTGTAGTAAAACTCTGGCTCTGATGCGGTACACCTACAAACCTAAGTTTTGGTTCAACCGAAGAGAATTCTGATGCGGTTCGAATGTGTATGTGAACGCCAAGCGAATTGGAGACCGCTCCAAAAGCAGGAAGTGGACTTGCAGATAGCATTCTGGCTAAATACAACCAAAACAAATACAAATGGTTCTAATGCTAGCAGGAGAAATGTTGTTGTTTTTTTGCCAAAGACTAAACAGAAAGTATAAAACTGCTAAAATCTCCTCTCCATTTTGTGTGACGCTGCGGGTTTGCTTTGTTTCTGGACTAATTTGCACCTCTACTTACACTAAGGAACAAAAGCATAGTTCAGAAATTCAGCTTCAAACTGCAACCAGCGGAGTGGGAATAAACTTGAATTATATTGTTTTCTTTCAAGCTTTGCATATCACATTTTTAATATCTTTGTTTGGCAGATCTGAACCTGAATATTGTTTTTTTATTCGTGTGTAAATCTTTGATGCGAGGGTGACAGCGCCTCAACACCTGGCTGTGTTTTAAATAATCATAAAGCAGAATCCTCTCCGTCTCTTTTCTTTATTGTTTCTCACCCCAACGCTCCCTCTCCTCCTCTCTGCGTGACACTTATTTTCATTTTAGCCTCCCGTTCTTTCTTCAAAATCTGCTCTCAATCTCAAATCTTTTTTTTTTCCTCTGCGCCCCCAGCCTTCCAGTCACCTCCCTAAGTTTTTCACTCCTCCGCTCCTGCTTGTTTTTCTCTCCGGAGGTGGTGTGTGATCTCGACGTGTCATCAATCCTCTGCAAGACTTTGAATAATTAGGATCTGCATGCATTCCCTGCGTAAGCGAAGCCTCTAATCCCCTAGAATAGTGCAAAGTAAACCATCACCTCACAGCCCTCTGGTGACCCCATGCCTCCCCCTTAAACTCTGTTTGGTGCGCCAAACATGTCCTTTTCAACCCACATCCACACCCACGAATCAACAGTCACCTCATTGCAACGCTGGCAGTACTGTAGAGGTGCAGTGTGTAAATTAAAAATTCAGTTTGAACAGTTAATCCACAAAGGAAAGCACTTTCCATCACAATAAATCAATTGAAAATGTCCCTAAGTCAAGCTAAAGTGTGAAGAATGTCCAGAGTTACATTTTGGGAAATTAACTTTGCCTCCTGCTCTGCTTTCTGATTAGATTCCTGCTTCCCTGCTTCTTAAAACTCCCTGCAAGTAAATGAGAAATGAAAGTGATAATAAAAATTCATTTTTCTCCCCCACTTGACTCCCTCTCACAATCTCCATGATATAGAAGCTTGTTTGTGAATAAATATTCAAATATTACCTTAGCACGCTATTAAAAAAAAAAAAAATTCCTTTAGGGAGTTTTCACCTCATGGTTTGGGAGATTCAGTTCAAAATTACAATATTTGTTACATTTTTAGCTGCTGTGGTTCACTTTTACAGTGCACTGTGTCAAACGAACTGAACTCCTTTGAAAAAGATGTTCCCCTCATCGCCTGTGGGGGCGCTGCACCAAGAACCACTGAAGGAAACGACAAAAAAACCTCAGAAGAAGACATAAGCGCAACTTTGTTCTTCACAAAATGTAAAAAAAAAAAAAAGAGTTTTCAGGATTTCTCATTTGTTTTTGGTAAAAGATGATTCAAGCGCCATTTCGCCTGCTAGCATTAGTGTTTGCTTTGGTTGTATTTACCCAGAATTCCCTGTGCTGTAGTTCGGTTCCTGTTTTTGAGCAGTCTGGTCACACATGCAGTATAAATGCAACAGAGTTCACTTCAACCCAACCAAAACTGAGGCTTTTGCACCTAAAATCAATTGAAAATGTTGCTAAATTTAACTGAAGTGTGGGTAAAATTTACTTCCGCCTGCTCTCCCTTCGTTTTAAAAAAATATCAATATATTTTTGTCTGCCTCACTTGACTCGCTCTCACAGTCTCCATGATATAGAAACTTGTATGTGAGAACATATTCAAATATTATCTTACCACTCCATTAAAACCAATCTCAAACCCTTTTTTAATCTCAGAAATTTCCACTTCGCCCTCCATCGTCCCATTCTTAGCTCTCCTCTGCTTGTTTTCTCAGTTTCTCCCTGCCATCTCATCATCTCACTCTTTCACCAAGTCACCCCCTCTGGTTTTGGTTTATTTTCACATTTCTTCCATCTCTCCTTCCCACGGTGACACAAACGAACGGAGCAGTCGTCGGCTGACCCGCTGGGCGCCGCGGCCCTCCCTGGGCGCTCCATCACTGCAACATCAGGATGAATTGCTGCTGTTAAGCAAACAGTGAAGTTACAGCTGAGCTGAGCACAGGCTGATATTAATGGAGTGCCTGCTTGCACTCTGCCTCCTCAGTCAATCGGCGGCTTGCCGGCTGCTAATTTAATCAATGGCGACAGTGAGGGATAAACTGTGGACTTCCCCTTTTCTCTGTTACCTGCCCGCAGTAATAGTTTCTCACTAACTATTTTATTTCACAGTAACAGTTACTTTCAAATCTGGCCTATCTAATTAAACAAATCAGACTTCAGTCTAAATGAAACCATTTCAATGGCAAAATCGATTTCACATCTGATTGATCTCAGTTTAAAGTCTGTAGAAGGCACATTGGCTGCTGCCATTTGTAAGTAACCAATAAGCTGCTTCCAAATTGCACGTTGTCCCGCCCACCACATCCCTCTCAGAGCTGTGAGCAGCTAACTGAGTGGAGACGGAGATTCATGGAAAACAGGTACAAAAAAAGTATAAAATTAGTAGTCAGCAAACGTTGCTAATGCTTAACAAGATTTTATGTATGTTTCCGGCTAGAACAATGAGAAGTTCACCATTATTAACTAGTTTGTTTCTCTCCGTACTTCAAGAGTAGGAGAGAAGTACTGTTGAGTAAAATGTTTCATCCGGCCAATGAGCGGCTTCCAAATGGCGCATTGTCCCGCCCACCACCTCCATCTCAGACGGTGGTGGCTGAGCAGCTAACTGAATGAAGGAGATCACTTAAAATGGGTACAAAAACGATAGAAAATTAATAGCTAGCAAACGTTGCTAATACATAGCATGTTTTCTGGCCAGAACAATGAGCTAAGTTCATTGTTATTGGTTATTAACTAGTTCGGTTCACTCTGTACTTCCGGACTTTATTGTTATGTTTCATCTAGCCAATGAGCTGCTTCCAAATGGCGCATTGTCCCGCCCACTCAGACGTTGAATGCTAACTGAATGCTAGCAGATATTCCAGCTAAGGGAAAGAAGGAGACGGAGATTCATGGAAAACAGGAACAAAACAATATAAAACTGATAGTTAGCAAACATTGCAGTTGCCTAAAAATAATTGTACGTATGTTTACTGCTAGAGCGATGGGTTTAGTTCACCAATATTAACAAGTTTGCTTCTCCCTGTTCTTCTGGTTGTAGAGTACTTGTCAGAGGCGGCGCCATTTTGTGCTGTTGTGCTCCCTCTCCTGAAATTGGTGAGCAATGTTTTTTTTCTTTTCAATTGAATTTGTAAATATTTAAACTATTGACTGAATACGCATCTTAAAATTATGCTTACAGGCTTAAATATTCAGCAATAATTCTAAGAGCTAACAAGTTGTGAAATAAGATTATTTAAACATGCCTTATATTTAAAAACACATTTATGGTTCACAAGACACTCTAAACAAGTGGGGTTTTAGTCTAGATTTTAGGAACCTTGTGGATCAGCTGCAGTTGCCTGATTTTTTTAGGCAGACCTGTGAAGATACTGTTGCAATAATCAGTTTCTCTAGAGCTGGCTGAGACATTAGTCCTTTAATTCTGGAAATGTTCTTCAGGTGACAGAAGGCTGACTTTGTAACTGTCTTTATGTGGCACTGAAAGTTTAGGTCCGAGTCCATCACTACACCCAGATTTCAACCTGATCGCTAGTTCCTAGCTGTAATAACTGAAGCTGGGTGTTGACTCTAGATCATTCCTCTTTAGACCCAAAGATAGTATCTTCAGTTTTGTTTCTGCTCAGCTGGAGATAATTATTGCACATGCACACATTATATGAAACAATCACCTATCAAAACAGCATACTTATTCATAAATGGCTATCAAAATTATGGCATCGGCACGTGGAAATGAATTGCAGAGCTGCGTCCGAACACTGCAATATTTTCTCTCCCAAATTAGCATAAACACATATCTGTGAAGTCTCGGCATACAGCGGAGTCACAGCGAGCAAACACACAACACCTGTTTGTGTTTACTCAGCCAGTTCTCTCCCAACATACAGCTATGCTAATAAACCGGTGCGACCTGTTTAACCCAACATGGTTTCTAGTTACGCCTCCGCCGGCGGAGGTTAATTCAGTAACAAGCAATCAGGATATGTTCTGCTTATTTAGTTTCTGTTTTATTTTAAAAAGGGGTTTTATGGAAATGAGGAAACGTCTGGGTGTATTTTAGGGTGTCTGTTTTCAGTTTCCTCAGCCTTTAAATCTCTCAGTAATCCGATCATGTCTGGATGGTTGAGTTACTTGACAGAACCACCTTAGTTATGCAACGGCTGCATCTTCATTTCCATCCTGCTACAATTCAACATCATGTTGTGTTTTGTGGACTGCAGGAAAAGGGACGCTTGTCAAAATCGTAATGAAGTTAAAAGTACATTAGATTATAGTAATGGTCCTAAACTGATCAGTCTCATAACGTATTAAAATCAGTCTAAAATGTGAATACTTGTCTTTTAGCTAAAAGCTACTGAATGTCCATCAGGCTAAAAGAGAGCAAAAGCAGATTTCTGTAGATTTCCCAGGATTAATAGCTGAATTTATGAATGCAATTTGAAACAGACCAACACTGGACTTTCATCTTTTTAGTTTGCTTTTATACTGTGTTTTTCTGTAAGCAAACTGCAAACCAAATGTTTATGCAATATTGAAGCTACTTGGATGATTTGAGTTATGACATTTAATTTTCCTTAGGAAATAATGTATTTTTGGATTTAATTTAAATCAAAATCAAGCTCAGATTAGTCCTTTAAGTTGTTAATATTCTTAAGATGAAGACATGTTTTTACAGGTCATTGTTCTTTCTCCCCGCTAATAAAATCAATAATTCCCTTGGGATTACATTGATCACAGGATTAACAGGACACTCAGCAAGTTTTTTTTGCCACTTAATTTTTGTTTTGATTGCTTAAAACTCTCCTCTTGTAACTGAATAAGAGAGAACATGCAACACTTAACTGGTCTTACTGGTTAGCATAATGTAAAGGCAGCTCATGTTATTCAGCTAAGCTATTTTTATTGAATTAATTGTCTATTTATAAATGACAGAAAGTGTTTTTTATTTAGGCTTAACAATTACAGTCAGGAGCAGAATTAGTCATGAGGCATTTTATTCAACCCATAGGAATTGAATTTTTTAGATTCTGAAAATATTTGTGGATTAATTTAGTGTCCAGTCATAATTACCACGCCTTCATTGCTTTATTTTATAACAAGTTAAAGTTCATGAGGGTTAAACAGTAACTTGATATGAGGCTCGTTTTTGCTTCACTTGTAATTATTTCCAACAGGGTGTGTCTGAAAGGCCTTGTGTAACAAATCTGACGAATGTTACTGAGTTAGAAAACTGGAAATAATTTTTCCTTTGGGGATGTTCCTCCTTTGTCTGAGTTTAAAGAATGTTTATTGAAATCTTGTTTAAAAATATAGATGTACCAATCCTCTTCTAAGGACTTTCTGCCTATTTTGAACTGTTTTAGGGCCTCTTGTCACTTTAAATCCAAAGAAGGTTCTGCTGGCCACGCTCCCAAAAGTCAACGTTTACACTCGCACGTAAAAATGGCTGGAAACAGAAGCGCCATTACACCACCGTACATCTTTGAAAAGCAGAAGTGGAGCCTCCTACACAGTCAACTCGAATGCAGCAAGTGGTTTCTGGATGGTAAGCCAACAAAATGCTTGCCTTTTCCAGCCGCCATTGTACAGCAGTAATAAAACTAGGTGACCAAATATGCTGGAGCTACTCTGGTGTTGCTAGGCAAGGGGATGGAACTCTGTTGGGGTTATTAAGCAACGGAGCGAAACTCTGTTGGGTTTACTAGGTAACGGTGCAGTGACTTAATCGGGAGGTTTTTGAAATAGCTCGTTTTCCAGACACCAAAAAACAACTGTTTTTTTTGTTGCTTTTTTTAAGTGCTTGGACTTAAAAAACAGTTCAAGCACTGTTTTTTAAAGTCAAAATGTTTCTAAACGTTTTGACTTTAGAAACAGTCAAAACAAATATAAAAGTTCAAAAATGTGTAAAATTGGACGGAAGAATGGATGTATCTACATTAACTGTTTTCGCTCACTAGCAGTGTGTGTGTGTTTTTTGTTAAAAAATTGGTTTCATCTGTGCCGGAATCTGCTAATGTGACCATTTCCTAACAAAGTGACCCAAATGACTCAAGATTAACACACCTGCGTTGTATTAAAGTCAACCGTAAATGGATCGAATCCAGAAAGTGTGAATCACTGTTTCCAGTAGGATTTCAAAGGAAAATCACAGAGAAGCAACAGAAATCACGCTCTGCCCTGTGGGGAAACATCTGATGCTTATCTGAAGATACATCCTGAGCCTGCAGCAGCGATGAGACAACATTTTCACACTTTTCACTCTTTATTAAAAGAGCTACTTCTGGTGTGTTTGGCAGCAGTCATGCAGGTGTTGATATGAGGGCAATGTGGGTGAAATGTTTCCATGATTGTGACACGAGATAACCCCAAACTTTATTCTTGCCACAGGCAGTGTTCGTGGAATTTCCCCTCTAATCTCTGAAACAACACTTCTTACATTGACACGTATGACCTGGGTTTCTCAATTCACCACCAAAACTTTGATTTAAATGAAAAGTGGCAGCTAATAACTAACAATTTAGACATTTCATATTTATAAGTAATTAGTTATATATTGTGAAACAGCTGTTGCAAACACATATTGCAACATTTTCAAAAACAACTGGAATATTTGATTTTTTTGTGTTGTAGGTGTTCAGATGTTTGTTATTGATGTGTGTATTTTAACTTTAACTGTGCAGTGGTTCTTTGTAGAAATGGTTCTGAAAAAGAAAAAGCTCACTGTATTCATAAAACAAATATCTCCAATGATATGCAAGTGAAAATACGCAGGTCAGCAGTAAGCAGCGATTAGCAGGATCAGACAGCAACCAAAAACATCAGTTTCGGTCAAAAAATACAGTCGGTGCATCAGTGATTGAAAGGATTTAGAAAGAACAATATTCACCTCAAAACAAAAAGTAAAGTGGGCAATTTATCCAAAATATTGTTAGTATTGGTGCAAAGTCAAAATCTGTTTCGAATCAATTAATACTTTACCTCTTGAAATTTTATCTCATTTTGTATATGAAATAGTTTTTCCACTCTAAAAAATGTGATTTGCTCTTAAATGATTTTTTATTTTATTTAAAAAAAACCCCACATCTGTTCTTTTTTTCATTTTCTGTTTATTGTGACAAAGTGTTTTGAAAGCATTTTGTAGACAGCTATGCACTTTATCCAAATGCGTCTGTTCTTGGTTTTAATTCAATAATTCAGACAAAAAGAAATCAACAAAACACCTCAAGGTCAGAGGTTTGATGATTCATCAAACTTAAATAACAGAAAAGTATCACTATCATACACCTCTAATAAAAAGTGCTGACTTGAAGTTAAAAAAATTTGTCTTTTTTTTCCAATACCAGGAGTTTAGCAGGTCATTTTTTTCATTTTCTTCTACATCAAAATTACAGCCAACTTGCAGGAGTTGCTAAATGTTTCCAGCTAAAAAATGACTTATTGCTGTGATTTACATAAATAACGAGTCATTTAATTGTGGATAAACTGTGGCAGGATTAAGTTTGGATAAAATCTTATTAAATAATTATTATTTTTGGAGTAAATCAACAGGCAAACATTGGCTTTCATGTTTTCTAATAGCTGAGCTCAAAGTAAATTCCTGAGCTGGTGTTTACTATGAAATGTTGGAGCTGCTGGGTCTGACCCCTCTGCAGGGCCCCTGGGGTTGGCGTGACCCTTTCCTGGGACGCAGACGTACCTATATACTGACTTTAATTTCACGACCGGCGTTAGTGGCAACGTCACCGTGTCTGAGATGTTGAGCCAGTGAATAAGGCAATCAAGTCTGCCATTTGCACCTGTAAAAACACACAAAAAATTTCCTCTTTATAAATGAAGGGGTTCTCACAGTTTTATGGTTATGAACGCAGTATGAAAAATAAAAAGGAAACTGTCGCCATGGAAACCCAGCAGTCTGTCCTCAGCCGCGAGCGTTTCCTTTCTGTACGGCTCCTTTTCGCCTCTCCACCCTCTTATCTCAGCATTAGTTGCCAATCGTCCATATTTCCTGTCGTTTCTGCTCTCACTCCTCCTTCCTGCCACCTCTTCCTGCTGGATCTGTTTGTTCAGGCCCCATCCATGTTCAGTGCTGCCGTTTCCTGAATTAAAACCCCCCCAAAATGCCTGCGTTTCTTCGATCTGTGTGGAGCAAATGTGGTCAGCTATCATTTAGGGACAGGAATTAACTGCTGAATACGACAGAAAGCTCAATCTTCATATCTCTGCTGCAACAAAAAACAAAAACTGAAATTGAGAAAATATTTTTTAATTTAAATAAATAAAAACAGAAGTTATTGGGGAAAAACCATAAAGGAAACTATGTCTAAAACATACTTAAATTAGACAAAACCATTTGTTTTTGTGTTTATGAATCTGTTTGTTAGTCTTTTAAACTGATTTAAAATAGATTTTCTCCCCCACACAAGCAGTTTACGTCATTTATCAGGAAGCTACGGTACTCCATTCTCCTCGTGGCGGCTAAGCTATGCTAGTCCACAAAATGGCCACAGGAGAAGTTGGAATAAAAGTCAGTCAGTTCGTTGTTCAACAATAATTAATATCTTCTGTTGGGTATTGATTACTCAATCACAATACAATACTTTAACCTTTTTGAATTCTGCACCTACAAATTCAAACTGAAATATTTAGCTAATAATAACTAATAAAAACTAGCAAACACACTTAAACTGAATTAGACAAACAAAAGTCACAACAAACCAAAACTGAACTCATAATTTTTAACTCAGTCCTTCTGAGTCAGTCTGTAGGTTTTTGCAGCGGTGTTACCTGGTGGGTCATTCAGGGTCAGGAAGATGCAATAGTGTGCCAGCAGCTTATGGGGCCCCTGCAGACAAGCAGAAAAATGGCCCCCAGCAGTGCGCCGCACTCAGACGGTCCAGATAATGGATCCAGCCGTGGGGCCGGGGCCAGGCTGGCCGACGTACCGGCTTGTAGCTCGCTGCTGGAGGTCTGCAGCCGGCTACGGGGAGTGAGGGGGCACGTAATCCAGAGAGGGGTTTACTACTGATGTAGAAAATGCTTTTAATGTAAATTTTCTTTAAATATGAACTTAAATTAAAAACACAAGATGGATTCCATTTATTACTGAATGTAACTAATTGCTTTGCATTTAATTTAGGGGTATCAGAATCAAGTGAGGTGAATTATTGTATTATTTATTTTGATTGAATGTATTCTATCAAGATGATTAGGACTATGAATAGAAACCAGTCTGACTTTAAAGCTGCAGTATGATGTCGCTTACAAAAATAGGAAATTAACACAAATTGAGTTTTTTTCCTTCCTTTCTTCTGTTTTACTATTAACATTATTAGTAGGTCATTATTGTTGTACCATCATTAATGTTTATGTTTTTATTTTTTGCTTATTGTTATAAAACACAGATTAAGTAGAATTTGTCCAGTTATTTACTGTTGTCTTTATTATTAAATCTATGTATCCATAGATTTTTATTGTTATAAGAGTTTTAAATAATTTTATCTATGTAATATAATTTATTTGTTGGATCTTTCGCACAGTATGTTGAACATTAACTTGAACATTATAATATGGTTTTAATTACAAATTTTTGTCATTAAGAAACATATTTTATTAAATTGAGATAAGGGGTGGAATTAAATCAGTGTTCAGTTATTCCAAATCCTTTTTAAACAGAAAGATACAAATTATTTTGTTCTTGGTTATGTATTCACATGTTTTTTTTTCTGTCCTACTGGTTGCTTGTTTTCCTGTTTTTAAAAATCAGTTTGAAATACATCAATGTTTTTTCCATAGTTGTATGTATAATGTGATGCAAAAATGCACTGCTACCGCTTTGTATCTGGGGTTCATAACATCAACTCATGTTCACGTTGACATAAAATAATATATATAATCTTGCAAAAGCTCAATATTCCTAGTGAATAATAACTGTCCCTCTTTCTCTCTGACACGCGCCATAGAGAACATAAATTTGTTCCATTTACGTCTGTTCAGAAGACGATCAAACAGTTTGAAACTGTACAGTTTGTTAAAATAGTCAGTTTTAATCAGTTTCTCGCTGTGATGCTGTGAATTTTCTGATTTCATTGAAATTTTTATCCTCATTTCAGAGTCATGAATCAAAGAACAGACTGTGAACACCGACTGTCAAACTGTCTTCTGGCTTGTCAGGAAAAAAAGCCCTAATTTGAATAAAACCAATTGAAGATGGAATAAAGCAGCCAAGAAAAAAAGAAAAGGAAGCAAACACAACTTTTAATAAACACGTCTGATTGAGTTTGAGATTTTATCACTCTTGGGTATTGTTGCATTCTCAGTGAAATGATGAACATTTTATAGCTTTCACAGCTGTCGTCATACCGCACTGGTTTCCATTCTTCAGTAAGCACTTTCTCAATAATGGGAGTACCGGTCCGTAGCAGAACGGTTGCATTTAACAGTTCCAGTTTCAATACACCGATAAAGGTTGGAGTGCTTTGACAGCTTATTATTTTATGTAAAAATGAAAAAGAGTATCTGCAAAAAAAAATTAAAATTGTTTGATTAAATTCACAAATTTTCTGAGAAAAAAGGCAATTTCTGAGTTTCAAAAGTTGAAAATTTGACAGAAAGAAAATTGAGACATAAAAAAAAATTCTATAAAGAAACGAGAAACTTTGGGTTGAACTTATACGTTTTCTAGAAAAACACTAAAATTTCAGTTTAAAAAGTTTTAAAACAAAAGAACTCAGATATTTTTGAAGTTAATTAAAAAAAGTTTTTGAAGAAAAATGTTGAAATTTCTGATTTTCAAAAGTCAAAAAATTTCTCGACAAATGTTAAAATTTTAAGAATAATGTCAGAACTGTTGTAGAAAAAAACATGAACATTTCCAAATTAAAAAGTCAAATATTTTGGTAGGAGAAAAGTGTTCATTATTGAAAAGTTCAGTTTTAGTATCAAAGTGGAAAAGGTTTGTCTTTTGAAACTCAAATTTCCTTGTTTTTCTGTAGAAAATTCCTGAAATTTATCGCAAAATTCCTGAGTTTTTATTTTAGCAGAAATCTTCTCAATATGCCGTCATAGACAATAAACACATACAGTCTCTGTTTTCCAGATGACAAAGAAAAAACTCCTGGCCTCCCAAAGACTTGACTCACACCCCAACAGTGTGTCTTTAACTCCACAAAACAGAAAAACAAAGCTAGGGACAGAACGAGATAAAGACCGATCATCTGATCTCCATCTGTCAGCCCTGTTGGAAAACAAGCAGAGAAATGGCTTTGCATCTCAGCTGCTGCCACCCACCTCCTGTCTCACACTCTTAGATGAGATGCGTTCCTACAGATCGCATTGATTTGAAGTGTGTTTTTGCTGTTTCTGTGTTCTGCAGAGACTCTGCAAGACCAGTCAGGACCCTCGCCCTCACAGCCAGCAGAGAATAGATGAGAAAAGAGAGGAAGGCAGAGAGGAGGAAGTTTATGAGGATTGACCAGCACAGATATTACTTAATAAATTACATCATCATGCAAAAGGTAATTTATTTCACTAATTCACATGGTATGCCTTTTGGAAACATAAATTACACTAATTAATCTATATTTAATAGATATTCCATTCGGAGGTTTTCATTTGCAACAATAAAACCCCCGAAAAAAAATTTCTTTGAGAATTTCAATACGAAATAAGAACAATGAAAAGATCTTTTGGAGAAGACTGCTGATGGAAATTTGTCTGAGTTTAATTAAGTTTGTAATTTTTTTTACATTTTGAGTTTTTTCTGTCTTTGAACTGTCTTCTCTGTGTCAGACTGTTCAAGATTGATTAAAAAAACTGTTCACCTCCTTGCCTGTGGTGGCGCTGCACCAAGAACCACCGAAGGAAACGACACAGAGTGCAACTTTCTTCTTTGCAAAATGAAAACAAAAATGGAGTAGCGTCATAATTTTAGCAGTTGTAGGATTTCTGTTTTGACTTTGGCAAAATCCCACGAGTAATTTCTTCTGCTAGCACTAGGCTAGCGTGTTTGTTTTGGTTGTATTTACCCAGATTGATATTAGGTGCAACAGAAAGCATTTTTATTTGATCATCTATGTTGTTTTTGCCATTTCATATCCCAGTAAGTCGGGCCACAGATAGAAACAGGAACCAGGACTCCTTTCGGACCTTAAACCAGAGGTGGTCAGAGTACCTGAAAATTTTACTCAAGTAAGAGCAGAACTACGTCAGCATATTTTTACTCAAGTAAAAGTAAAAAGGTATTTGGTAAATAGTGACTAAATAACTGATCAATTTATCGGTCATTTAATATTTAATGTTTTAGCAAAAAACTTATGAAACTTTATTAAAAATTCCAGGTGTGTGTCTGTGTCTGGTGGATTTTTGGTTAAAACATTTAGTTTTTCACTCAGTGGTTAGAAGATCCATAAATATTAAAATAAAAGATACAAAGTAGTTAAAAAATACTTCTAAAAGTATTTGTTTTCAATAAAGTTACAAAAGTAAATATAATCAGTTACTAGACAACTCTGTCTAAAATACTCTTGTTTTTACTTTGTTCCATTAAAATACTGAATATTTGATTCATTTCTGAGCACAAAGAAGAAAAATATTCACAATAAAAATATTTAAGTATAACCCCTGAATGCTGTCACTTTTGTGAATTTGGCCCAGAAGTTTTTACAGCAGTGTTACCGTGGTAACAGGTCCAGAATTGAAGAAACCAAGATATCTTTCTCACAAGCTTTCCAAGACAGACTGGAGCGAACACATGACTGGCCTTTAGGTTGTGGTGATGTTGAAAGGAACCTATAATTGTAGGGCAAAGTTGATAAATTTATGTATTATGAAACTTTATTAAAAACTTCATAATACATAGTACAAAATGGAGATAACTATCACTGCTAATTAATCAACTGGTTTAAATTATTGCATGTTTTCAAAGTGGAGAAGTCAAAGGCAAGTGAAACACACAGACGTCATCCAGAGAAGAGCTCTGTTCTCCTCTCTGGCTTCTGCTTGGCTCAGTGGTGCGATAATTTCACCGCCTTCGCCTCCTTTATCTCCGTGTCCCAGGCTCATCATGGCCGTCAGGGGTGAAGTGGCATAAAGAGGCAAAGAGGAGATGGGATCAGGCGTGGTGAAGCCTTTGGAATGTTAATCCTTCGTGGCTCAGTGGAATTGTCTGGTCAAGGCCTTGATTAAGGATTCATGGAGTATTAGAGTGTTATCATCATGGCTATACATCATCTTACTGCTTTATCAACAAGTTGTCTTGGGTTAAGCCAGCAGCTAAATCCCTTTTACGTAGGTAAGGCTGCCATTGCGGAGGATGTGTTGGATTTTTTTCAACACATATTGTGCAGGTTTGTGGAAAATAGAAAGTAGTTTCCTAGTATCTCTAGTGATTGATGGTTGGTGGGATATTTTCTCTTGAGGAATATGTGCCTTGTGTTTTCTAAACTCTTTTGGTGCATTCACACCAGCCATGTTCAGTCCAGTTTAATCCAACTCCAGTACGTTTGCCTACAAGGTCTGTGTGCCAGTTTGGTTGAAGTGAACTCTGGTGTGGTTTGAATGCATATGTGAACGCCAAGCGGTCCGGAGACCGCTCCAAAAGCAGGAAGTGGACTACAGCACAGGGCATTATGGGCCAATACAACCAAAAACAAACACACTAGTCTCGCATTAGCGGAAAAAATGGCTTGTAGTTTTTTAGTAAACAGAAAATAAATCCTACAGCCACTAAAATCTGGAGAAAAATCTGTACTCTAGTCTCACCTATCCAAAGAATGTGGTTTCAGGAGGATTTAGAATAATTGAGATTCAACTTTGGACACCTACGTCATCCTGCCCTGTTCTTTCTTCAACAGATTTTTTCTTCCATACAAACCGACATCTTTAGTCTTTTTTCAAACTCTCTTGTCATGGACTAAACTCTTAACTCAGAGTCGTAGAGTCTCATTAGGTTCTTAGTTTTTTTGGGAATTGTTTTGAACAATGCACTTAAAGTTAGAACCATAAGTTTACATACACCAATTAAAAGACATACTTTTTTTTTTGTCTGTTTGAACTAAAATGAGACCAAATTTCTCTAGCTTTAGGTTAGCTAGATTTACCAGAATTATTTATAGTTACTAAATAGTAGAACATTTAATGCTAATGTTTTTTTGGGGTATGTCTTTAATTTAATTTATTACTTATATTTCTGGGCTGATAGTTAAAATCTTCCCACAACAATCTCTCTCTCTGGAGTCAAAGTTTTGAGAAATGGCCCCAAATCTTTCCCAGATTGATGGGAGGCAACAATTGTTCTCTTTAATGTCATTTTGTATGTCTTTCCACCCTAATGCACCTGTGTGACCAGCAAGCTGTCAGCTTCTAACTGGTTAATCAGTTAATCAGTGCATTAATTAGCAGCATCTGGTTTCTTTATTTCCTCCTAAGTTGTGGGAGCACCATGTTTTAGTTGGAGTGTATGACTCTCAGAGCAAACCGTAAAGTATTTGTGACTGGCTGAGAGAGAGAATAAGAGAGGGAGCTTTGCTGTCACTGCTAGTCCCTGATGTTGGTTTCTTGCAAAAGAGCTGAGGGAGATGGGAGCCAGAAAACTCGTTTTAATTTCTGCTTACATCAAAGGATGATTTTCCTCCACAGTTTTGAATGTTTAAGGGAAGTTAGCTGACAAGTCAAACTTTAGCAGGAACTTCTGAGATATCTGAACTTTGTAACTTTTGTGCTTCGTTATTATGCCTATTTATTATGAGCAGTGATGTTAACATAAGCAGACTCAGTAAGTCTGCAAACACTGATTCAAAAAGCAGCACAAGTAGTTGCATTGCTAGATTCTAAAAGGTTTGAGATTGATGACAATAAGTAATCAATCTCTCATAAATGTGAACAAGTTTGTTCATGTAATAAATCATTAAAAAACATGCTGTGCCATCATCTCCTTACCACTTCCTGTTGTCTTATTTGTCGTTTCCTCCAGTAGTAACATCCAGTTGTTGATGACTCGCATTTCCACTAAAGTTCTGCAAAATACACAAATTCTGACCCAGCTGAAAAACCACCTTATTCCAACATATTGTTGCTGACCAGGAGAAATAAGGGCTCAGCTTTTTATTTTGCGTGAGAAAAAACACAAAATTGATATTTTGTATGTTAGAAATATGAGTGCAAATAATTTTTAAAAGATATTGTTTGATTTGGACAAATGGAGCAAAGCATGTTAGCATCACAGCGAAAAAAAAAAAATCCCAGTTTTAAGAGTAATTTTCTATCATTCTCCTGCAAGCTGTTTCCCGAATGAAAGCCTTATTCCTCAAGACAGAATGTTTTGGATGATGGCTCCATTAAGAAGAAGAATTAATAATGTCCAGATGGTTGAGACATTAATTACTGGCTGGAAGTATTACAGTTTTCCCTTCAGAAATGTTATCACTAAAATTGGCTGCGAAAACTACATATTTCAGTGCTTGGATGAAAGAAGGTTTTTTTTTTTTTTCTTTCTACATAAAACGTCATCGAAAAGACATTATAAATAAACACTGGAATTAACAACACCTGCAACTAAGCCTCTTTTGGAGAGACTAAGATATGCCTGTAATTATAGATATAATGTGCTTCACTATTCAGACAATCCAGAATGTGCAATCTTTGGTAAAATTGACTAAAAAAAACCCTCAATCCAGAACATTTAATGCTGTCTGTCTGAGAGAGTGTGTCCATAAATCTGAGGTGTGGATTTAAGTGAAAGGAAAATAGGAGGAAGGTTTAGGTTACGAGGTTTAGGTGCTGATTGTTTGGTAATAAGAGCTAAGTCTCGCTCACAGAGTGACAGATTCCCACACCCCCACATTAATTCACCCTGACTTTCGTGCTCAGGTATCACCCCTGCAGAGTGTTGCCAAAACCTCCTCTACGCTCAGATCTTAGAAAGTTTATGGTTATCCATTAACATAAAAAGTCAACAAAATGCATCACCTTAGCATCAACACTGTTCCTGTTTCTGCTGCGTGTGCACTGCCCTAATTTCACGTTACTCTTAAATTACACGCATGGCTTGTTGGGAGGGAAAGTGAGTGGACTTGATTACTTCTCGTCCTTGCCAGAGGCGGGTTGGTGAAACACGGCCCAGAACACAATCCTCATTGTCCTTCGTTGTTACCATACACCCTAGAAAAGTAGGACTCCTCATCAGCAGAGGTGAAAACACACTGTGTGTGCTATATTTGGGGTTCAAATATGAATATAGAACATTTTGGGCTTAAAAATGGTTTTTGATGCAAATAATACCAAATATATTTAGAACAGAGATGGATAAAGTACCCAAAACTTGTACTAAAGTGAGAGTAGTACTGCTTCAACATATTTATAATCAAGCAAAAGTAAAAAGTAGCCATAAGAAATTACTTAACTAAAAATAATTTTAAAAAATTGGTAAAAAATGCATCTCATGTACCAAGTAACTGATCAAAACTTCAGCCATTTAATATTTAAAAATTACATCATCAGACCAAAATATAAAGTTATGAGGGAATTGAAACAGATGGCATAAATAAGCCAAAGTTTATCCAAAACTCCAGGCGTCTGTGAATAATCTCACTGAATGAAGAACAAACTTTTTTTAATCAGAAATTCACCAGAAGTTTTTCTCAAATAAAAGTACAAATTAGCCATGCAGGAAATTACTCGAGTAAATATACTCCTAAATGTACATTTATTAAAAAAGTTACTCAAGTAAATGTAACTGAGAAGAATTAAGCTTATTGACAAAGTGGGAGGAAGTATAAAGAAAGAGAGAAATCACCCCATTTAGTGTTAAAGGTTTTATTTTTGAGCGAACAACCTGAGCTAACATGCAGAGAATTGGGTCATGATTTAATTCATCCCCATGTAGCTTTCGCCTGGTCGAGTCTACAGTACGATATCTGTAAGGAGGCACGCCTTTCTCAGTCTAACCGATGTGGACATTAGCTGTAAAATCTTTCTGAAAAGAAAGAAAACTAACTTTTCTGACATATCAGTTGGATCATAAAAGCTGCTTTCTACCATGTTTATACATAGAACATGGCGCACTACAGTGTTTTGGACTTGAACCATTTACTTTTTGTGAAGATTTAAACACATTTTCTTTGTTACGCTCATGACACCCAACTCCATTTATCAGCGAAATATCTAAAAATGAATCGATTTCTGAATTAAGATGTCTTTAAAATGGAAGTTGGTACTCCTGCTTCCAAAGTCCTGAGATTTACAATCCACCCATTAAACGTTTTATTGATCCAAAATCCTGCATGCACAGGATTGATGGGTAAGTCGAACAGAGACAATCTTTCTGCTTTGATAGTTTTTCTACAATGGCTGTGCTAGGACAGGGGTAAAAACAAATCTCATCATGAATCATAAAGACATCAATACCGTTGCTCAATCTTACAGTAGATTGTGTCTCTGCTTTTTACCTGCATGAATACAGTTAGAGACATATTCTCTACCAACTTCAAAATCTAAAATTCTATTATCTATCTAAGATAGTTGCCTAGGTGGTTACCTGCTGTTATTTTTATCTAGCTAGATAGCTATCCAGGTAGCTAGAAAGCTAGTTAGATAGATGGTGGTCACCTGTTATTTTTATCTAGGTAATAAGACATTTAGCTAAGCTTATAAGAAGTAAGAAAATATGTGTTCAAACAAGCTATCTAGCTCATTTTGAACTCATTTCCTTACTTCTTATAGCTGTCTTGGTAGCTAGTGAGGTAGCTGGATAGATGGTGGTTACCTGATGTTATTTTTAGACTAAGCTCAGAGCATTTAGAGAACTCCTGGAACATAGACCAGTAAATTAAGAGGAGGATGTATTTTATTATTGTAGATAAAGCTGAGATTAGAGTGACAGTAGGTCTATTTTGGTCAGAGTACACAATTCATGATAGGGTTCCCTCAGGCAAACTGGGCTCAGACAATGGGTCAAACTATGACTGTAAGAAAGATTATGTATGTACTTGTGAATGTAACTGATTAGGTTGTGGTGACCTGCTGTTATTTTTAGACTAAGCTCAGAGCATTTAGATAACTCCCCACATTAAAGTCTCTTCAGATCAGCAGGAACTACACCAAACCCATGACAGTTTTTATTTGTGGAACGGCTACAGGCCAAACTGAACATGAATACTTTACGCTACAGTTCAGACAGTCATGTGACTGTGCTGCTATGTCACCCTGGGGTCACACAATTCAGCAGAAAGATCACACAGAGAAACAGCTGGGGGGATGCACCCACTGCCCACTGTGACCTGACCTCATCACATCCTTATGTAAAACACTGTGCTGTGATCTTTGCCTTTACCACTGCCTGCCTTGCTATCGTCTACAGAGTCCTCCTGGTAACGTCATGTCAGCCAGAGAGTCTCAAATTTATCTCAGAAAAAATATTCTGCTTAAAACATTCCTCTAGCAAAGGAATGTTTCACTGCAAAAACACAAAGTCTTAGAGTACTTTTGTCTGGTTTCTAGTGCAAATATATTATCTATATAGAATAATTATTGACTTAAACTATTTATTCAAATAAAACAAAAATATTTGGTTGAGATTTTGTGTTTTTGCAGAGTTCATTGGGTTTCATTTTGACCTATGCAGTCAAAAATTTTTCCATCTCTTTAAAATGATAGTAATGACTTTTAATTGCATGGCACTCATTTCAATTCATATCTAACAAGCTGAACAGAGAATCCACGTTGTGCAACAACACATCAAGCAGATGTAACGTTTTGGATGCAGTGACAAAAAAAACCCACTGACTTTGGCCTCAGTAAGTACAGATAAACAATGAAATTAAACAATCACACTTAAATTATGAACATGTACATGAACTACACACCTGTGGTGTGTAATCACATGTGGTTTTGATGTCGATCTGGAGGATAAATCTGCGTTTCAAATGCCGCTTGAGCCAAAGTTTTAAAATCGGGGAACATTTCCCACAGAATGTTCCCCGAACATTCTGTGGGAATGTTCGGGGAACATTCCCACAGTGCGTCCAGTGCACTGGACGCACTCCAAACCATCCTGTCATAACGCTTCGGCTTCAGCTCCCAGATGTCGACATGCGATGTGCGTGAAGTTGAAAATGCTTGCATGTCTGCACAAAGTGGACTAGTGTGTAAATTGTAATCTGTCAAAATAATGTATGCCCGTTGGATGGAACGAAACTAGTGATATGCAATTCTAAATCTTTATGGTTTAAAATCAAGTCTCAAATCAAAATATTCATACTTTTGATACTTTGAGGTAACACATTCCATTAATATACACTGGATAGAAACTGAACCATTGAGATCTTGTCTAAATTCATTGGTTGATGGGGAACTATTTTTCCTTCTGCCTGGGGAAGTCCATAATTTGTAAGAGCAGTGTGCTGCTCTTACGCACATTTTAAATTAAAACTTTTGAAATGTAAACATTGACAGACCTGTGCAATGAATATTTCACTGCCAATTTCAACTTTAGTTATCCCGTTTAATAAAACAGCAACACTTCCTTTGGATTTACCAAACACATTATCTGGATTTGCTTTGGACGTATGAGTATTGGGTCGGTATTACTGATACCAGCCTGAATTTGACTAAGTCTTGGATCGGACAGAAAACTGGTGGTATCGAACATCACTAACCTCTGCTTTCTGGAGCCAAAATGCAGCCAATCTGTCTGCATTTTGGGATGGACAGGAATGAAAGAATGCCAGCTGATTGCTAACTGGAAATAATGTAACATGAATAGGTCGGTCTGGAACAGAATGAAGAAAGTTGAGTTTCAACAACTTTTAAAATGTATGTAAGCAGAAACTCTGCTGGTGTGAGTCCAAAGACTTGACCGGCCATCAGTGTGGGTTTCAACCCAGGCCTGTTTCTGCAGAGGTGTTTTCATGTATGCAGGTCCTTGGCTGATGCTTGATTCATAAATCTTTCATGGCGTTTTTATTGATTGGTCGGCTGAGACTGAATGCATGTCGGCGTGTAAGTACATCACGCACACTCACAAACTCTCTTCACTCTGCAGATTTGAACTGCAGATACATGCCAACGCTCATCCAGAATTATTAAGCTGCGGTTCCTGAGGTGTCCCTCAGTGATCCGTGTTTATTCTGTGTTGTGAATGAAGGAAGCAGAACCAGATCAGTAATGGTCAGCTTCATCAGCCCCGTGTGTATTTATGGTCAGCATACATTAATTCCAACATTCTACAATCTCCACAAACAGTACGTTGCTCCGATTTGAAGCTTTAGAGTTACTTGTTGATCTACATCCTACGGCAATGCCACAGTTACTGTTTTGGCATCATACATTGCAAAATCACAAATCCTTACCAGTTTGTTCAGCTTCTATTGAAAATATTGTCATGTTCCTAAAATAATAACATCATTGGGAAAGAAAGAAATGCTTTTTTTTTCACATTATTTTAGGAAGGTGATGATAACTTAGCACACTTGAAATAAGACAAAACTAACTTACAAGTAACTTTTGAGGAAGATATGTAGGAACTTGTTTTATGTCAATAATTCCTTAATATTGATGAAAAAGTTCAAGTTCTACTAGCAGATTATTTCACTCATAGCAAGACATTTTCCCATGTTGTAAGTGAACAAATCTAACTAAAGGAAAAGTAGTACTTTTTTGTCAATATTAAGGATTTATTGACTTAAAACAAGCTCCTACATTGTGCAGAAAAGTTAACTTGTAAGTTAGTTTTCTCATTTTTAATGTAATAAGATATTTCCAGTAGAAATGACACAAAAAATCCCTGGTATTATTGAGTTTTGGCAATAATATCTTCTACTTTTTAGACAAAAAATAACTTCTGATGTCCTCTATACATGTAATCATCATTCTAAGAGCAATTATCACTTCCTTAGAGCTCTATCATTGCACAAACCCAAACTGCTGCCATTTTCTCTCCTGACCAAACTTTATCTTCATAAGATTGTTTATCAACTTCATATAAAGTAATAGAAATAGCACAAAGTCTGAAAAAACCTGAATCAACTCTCTCTGGATGAATTACTGTTGGAAAGCAAGACAAATTAGACAAAATGTGTTTTATCTTTACTTTGAAATGGGAAAAAATGGCTAATTCTAATTTTTCTGCAAGACCATTGTAGATTATTTATGTTGTATAACTTGTTTTACATTTAAACTTGCTATCACCAGTGATGTTTGCAACTCTTAAAGACAGAATGACATAAAATCAGACCGAAAAACGTCTCTATAGTCAGAAAATATCTCTTTAAGTTTCTTTGTACATTTTATTTAATCACCAAATTTATTCCAAATTGTACCCTAAAGCTAGGCATGATGGGACTAGCTGTGTATTTAGCTGGGAAAGCCTTGTAATTCAACCTGAGACTTGACCACATTTCAAAGGTGAACAGTTGTTCTCTTTTTCCTTCTCAACCCATTCTCATGTTAATGAAATGGCACAACTTCAAACTGCTCGTGGAGCCTCACAGCTCTACTTCACTCCACAGAGAGAAGCTGAGTGTCTCCTGAGCACTCGACACCCTACTTAGCCTAAAGTGTCACCAAAAGTTGTGAAATGGAGTCTGCTGGCTCTTTGCTGTGTTGTAAAAAAAAAGGCATCCACCGCTTCTAATACTCCCATCGCCCTTAAATTCATGATAAATAGTTAGAACGCTTCGTTAAATAATCACTTCTTTTAAAGACAATGTTCAAATTGTGATTAAAGGTGGTTGAGTTTAAACAGTTACTCTGAGATCAGTCACTTTCAGATAGGAGGTGTTGCAGGAGAGGAGGTGTTATTGAACTTCAATAATAATTTGTGAAAAACTTGATCTTTGCACAGATTTGATAAAAGTTACATACTGCAGCTTTAAACAGTCAAATTAAATATTGTCAAATATATCGGCGGTGTTCAAAGCTTTTGGCATGAGGGCCAAAAGTGTCCCTCATGCCATAAAATTTAGTTTTTTAATTTTTCCTTGCTAAATAAACAAAGCACACAATATTTTAATAAAATATGCCAAGCAGTCAGATATCTGCAGCTCTTTATAGATTTAAAATAAAAAAAGGGTCTTGCAGCTTTACCAGATTAAAAAGAAGAAGAAAAAAATGGTAAAACATTTGCCAATTTTTTCCATCTTTTTCTAGATTTACTTTGTATCTTTTTAGCCACACAAACAGCCTCTGGCTCACTCTCGTTTTATTTTTCCAAGTGTATTAAATGGTCGAACCCAAGTCTGCATTTTAATAAAATACACTGGATGGTCTGGTTCCTTCTTACTAATAAATTAAATTGAAAGCAGTTTCCTGGATGAATTTTTAAGATTTTCCATTTTAAGATTTTAATTGACTGTCTTTTTAAACATCCTGGAATCTGAGAAAATTTCACCAATAATGATTTTGCCTGAACTGGCAACCTAATTTTAGGCTATCTTTGAACTGTAATCAAGGGCCGCCCAAAATTGTTCCGAGGGCCACAAATGGCTCCCGGGCCACACTTTGGACATCCCTGGTCTATATGCTGAGTCATGCTCTTGAAAACGCCTTTGATGCCTGTGTTTTGATTTCTTTTCACCATTTCAGATGGGAATAAGTATTGGGGCTATCTTAAGGGACTCCTCACCAGAAATTGTATTTTATATTTCATTTTTTCTTCAATTTTATGCCCAAATATGCCAGGAAAAAACACCATAAGATTAGGGTTGATCGACATCTGTGATTGTGGTATCAGAAAGTCATGTGTGCAATCGTGTGAATTTGAGAGCTGTTCAATTATAGAAGGACTTAAGAGTTGCAAAACACTGGAGCCTTCCCTAAAAAGCCTAGTCTCTGCCTCTTTTGCTATCTTTCTTAGTCATAAAATATAGATGGAGCTGCTGTGTTTTCTCCAAATGGGTAGATGTAATCTGTTTTTTAATGCATTGCAAGGGTCAAATGAGACACGTTGAGTTTGCAGAGAAATGTAGAGGTTTTGCTCCACTGGTTTTATTACATAATCCCTCAGAATACTTTAAAGAAAAAAATATGTCCATTTAACTCCTACATTCAGCATGGATATACCGCTGCAGCTTTTCTGCTGAGCTGTTGCTGAACTTAAAGAAAAACTGTTTAAAGACGTAGATGTAGCCCTGCAAAACGGAGCAAACGACGAGGCCAAGCTGTTTAAATATGAATGAATGTTGTGCAAATGACTCTGCTGTAATGCTTAGATGAGAACAGATCCCAGTTTTATTTAGCATGGACTCCAGGGAATGCTGGTGATGTTATGGTACATACACTGGGTGGAATCTCTAAAATGTTTATGCTGAACCCTCCTTAGGGAGTCTGCATCTTCAACTTTAACATTAAACTTTAACAGTTGAAACTTTCCTTGCAACATGCCTGTAACCAAATAGTTTACAGTAAAGAACAGGAACAAAATCAGAGATAATCAGATAAATATGGCAGCGCTGAGAAGAAAAAATGTTTTCATACACTTTTTGGGTCAAAAGTAGCGTATGTGGTTGGAGGTTGAAATAAGTGGAATGTGTCGTGAGGAGTGTTGGTGATGAGGACCCAAATGCAGCAGGCTAAGATGTTGACATTGTAGATTTAATGAAAAGAAAAAACTTACAAAAATCACAGGGAACACAGGGAGCCAGAGAAGAACAAAAACACATAAACCAGGAACCAAAAGGCCAGCAGAGAGAACTAAGAAGTGACAGGAAATTATGGGGTTAAGCAGGATTAGAAGAGAGGAACCAGCAAAGAGGAACTTAGAATGAGGTTTCCATTAAATAAGAAACGCAATTAAAATCCCATGTGAAAAAGTGTGTCATGCAATAAGTTATGAAAAATAAAAGGTAGATGTAATAGTACTTGACACGGTACATTTCAAAAGCAGCCAATTTTGGAGCATTCAAGTCACTGATTGGCTGAATCCTGAAGAGTGGAGATTAGCTTCAGTTTTAGAGCAGTTTCCATGGTGCATGCTAATCATATTAAGGTGTATTTGGTGTTTGAACTATTAAAAAAGGCAGATTTAAGTGTTTTATGTCTATTAGCATTTTGTAAGCAGAATGATCTATTCTGGTGAGCATCTGCTGTCATCTGTTGGGCTAGCAATCTCAGAGTGACAGACTAAAAGAAAGTTCAACCAAAGATTAATCATAAAATCAAAAACACAACAGACAACCATGACTATTCTCTTTCCAACAAATCTACAGAAACGACTCCAACACTGACCGCTACAGTAGATCCCTACTAACCACAGCTTAAGCCGTTCCTGGTTTACATGACTTACTTCAACTATTTTCCCCACAGGATTAATGAAGTACTATTACATTCAAATGCTTCACAAATATTCCCCAGATCCACAAAACATGTGGACTGGATGTTCCAACAGTGTGAAAAAAATAATACCAACACGATTTACAAATTAAAGAAATCCAGAAGAGGAAATAGTTTGAGTACAGAGTGGTAGGCTGAAGTCTAAAGTATCCACATCTGTCAACAACATCAGCGTTCCACCAATGTGTGGGTCAGGCAGCCGAGCCAAAACATTATGCAGGATCACTGCCCTGAAATGATAAAATCTATCCTGGGATCCATGAGCTCAGAGTGAGTTCATGTTCCTAATTTGCTCCAGAAGCAAAGCAAATGTAACCCTCATCTTTATGCATCAAACTGATTTCCTCCTGACATCGACTTTGTCAGGCCAATCAGCAACATTTGTCAGGTTTTGAGCCTTGCTGAAGCGCTAATGTCCAGAGAAAAACTTTGAGGGAGCGGCAAAAAAACTGTAGATCGAGATCTCTTTTAGAGATGACGGAGAAATCTGGAAGGAATGAAGAAAAACAAGAGCCAGATCAAGTGTTTGGTTCAAGGCTGCAAACCTAAAAAAACGTTCTCTCGGTGAACATTACAGGGGAAGTAAACAGTCCAATGCTTAGCAGTTCATTTAACGTTTCCAGAGTTGGGTAGTAACTAGTTACATTTACTAAATAATAAATAAATAAAAAAAACTGCTTTGAGAAGTATGTTTACTATTATAGTATTAAAGTATGTTTTACTTTTACTTATCACGGGGTATTGCTACTCTTACTTTTTGTTTGCTAGAGTTCTGGAGTTCGTCATGCGTTGCTAGGTAACGGGCGGTGCCCTGCTGGGGTTGTTAGGTAACAGTTTCAGTGCCTGCTGATTTGTGACGTTGCATTCCAGAGGTTTTTAACACCAAAAGCATTAATTTATTGCCAAAAGTTGACTGGGTGATTTTTATTTTTGTTTTAAAGTGCCTGGGTTGTTTTTAGAAGGAGTAGAAACACAAATAGAAGTAAAATAAATGTCTAAAATGCAAAGTTTGCACAATACATTCTCTTCAAGTAATAGGCCATTTATATTTTGATCAGTTACGAGGTATCTGAGTCGCCTTTTACCACATAAATTTTTACTTTTAAGTAATTTATTGTACATTTTACTTGAATACAAATATGTTGAGGAAGTGCTACTCTTGAATACAACTTTTGGATACTTTACCCATCTCCGAACATTTCTGAGGGAAGATCTGTATTATAAAGTGGTAAAGAAACACAGAATGATGCTAAAACATTTCCCTACCCTTCCTCTTTTCCTTCTTCCTTTTCCTCTGAGGAAACATCGGCTTGGCCTTCTTACCACACCATTAAAAATACAACACACACAAAACATTCAAGATTTTCCTGCCAAAAAGGAAAATCTTTTTGATGTATTATTAATTTTTACAAATCACCCGACCTAAACTCAGGAGCAACAATATTAAATGAGCCTGGTGTGACAGTGATTAAACTTGTCGCCTGATGATAATTGTCCTGACCTACTCTGAGAGGATAATTAAAATATTAGGGACAGTTTAATACTGACAAAATGTCAGACATAATGAAAAATGAGGTTAAATAAAGAAACCTAATTCCATTTCGTCTGCCAGAGATCAGAGAACTGCCAAAAACACAATTTTTTTTAAACTGGTTTCCATTGGAAGTTTTTGTTGTTGTTGTTGTGAAGATGCTCGTTTGAAGATATTTTGTGTTCAACGAATGCTCTGAAAATTTTTGGTTCACAGAAACAGCCTAACAGCTGCTTGCTTTAAAACTGGAACAACATCAGAGGCAAAAGCCTTTTTCAACAAACCAGAGCCACTGATAACTGGAACAATTAAACAGACTGGAACAGAATTAGAGTTTTTAGAAGGCGAGGAAAATTATCCAGGATTATCGGACATTTTTCTTATCGCCAACCACCAAGATGCAAAAAGCTAAATTTAAACCATTTTGAAAAGGACTTACAACCTTCCTGCTGAGACTGATTGAGATCAGCTGAGTCAACTGACCATTGGGAAACTGATTTTCCTTTTCCAGTCAAGGCATCTGGTTTTCTGTGGTATTTCTGCAAAGAGTTTTGGTCCAAAATCTCTTCTAAGGCAAATTTTCTTGGCCAGTCATTGAGATACTGAACTATGAGAGTTATCGCCTCCCAGATTTTGGTCATAGTTCTCCATTTAAGGGATTGTAAGGTACGATGGATAAACGATGGATAAATTCTTCTGAAGGAATAAGAGTGTTTTTCCAGTCTGTCTTATAAATGGTCATGAAAAAATGGGACAAGATACAAGCTTCTAAAATGGGTTTTCTCCTTAGGGGTTGGCCATAATCTGCTGGAGAGTCTCAGTGTGGAGACATTTCTTCTTTACATTGAAAGGAATCAGTTACGTTGACTCAGGGATGTAATCTGGATGCTTTCTGGAGGTTTCCTTTTGGAGGGTCTTAAGTTATTTGCTGAACAGACCCAGAACTGTCTCAAGAGACTGTCTGGCCTTTGACCTCCAGGGCTTCTTGGGATCCAACAGAAGTTTGTTAATCTGTCCAGGTGTTATAATGGCCACATTCTGTCCTCTGAAAATCGGAGGATAACAGGTGAATGAAGACAGGAAACCTTTGTAGACTTAAAGCTTTCCCATGTTAGATAGATAATTATGTCCAAATAAATAAATCCTGGTTTTGCATGACAGAATCAAAGCAACACTTCAGGTGAGGGAATAATATAACGTGATGGAAAGCACAAAAAAGGTTCAATTTACATATTTCTTTCCCTTTAAGAAAAATAGAAGACATTGCAGTTCCAGCAGTAAAGAAGAACATCTAAAGATCCGGTTTATTGTCTCCTTTCAGAAACTCTTTAAAGCGAAGCCTGCTAGTTTCTGAGAAACCGCTCCCGGCCTGTTTGACGTTTGGTTTTAGATTCGCAGGTAGACTTTGGTCTCCCGCCTCCTGACTGATCCTCCAACATGGCGCCTGCTGCCGCTGCTGTTTGTTCCTCCTGTCGTAGCTTCTGAATACGACTCGGCCTTTCTCAGCTTGGCAGTCGCTGCTGACAGGCCTGCAGCTCTGAGGAGAGCGGCCCTCCACAGTGGAGGTCGTTTGATGTCTGCAGACTGCCAGGCACCGTGCTGGTCCTCTGTGTTGTCAGGTAGTTAGGCAGTGGAGATGCATGCTGTCTGCACAACTGGACACACCGTGGCAGAAAAATGGGTCCATGAGACAGAGATTCCTGCTTTCTTCCTCTAACTCAACTCTGACACATTCTAACAACTTCAAGTTTTCATCTAATCTTGATCTTTATTTGGGTTTTTTGTTAACTGGCTCTTTGATGCTGCAGTATTGCCAGAAAATCTTGTTTTCATTTCTCTCCCTCGCTTTCTCTTTTTTACGTTAAAACTGTTGTTGCTTCATGTTTTCGTCATGCATCAGCCTCAGTGGCAGAAATATGATACTCCACAGAGAACCTGTCATTAAAAACTTTTAAAATTTATGTTAAAATGAGCTTGTAAAGAGTGCTAGTGTAAATCTATCGCTAATAAAATCATTTATGAGTTTCCTTTTTACCCAGAAAGTCTCTTTCTTAAAACAAAACCAGGTTTATTACTAGAAAAATCTTTCCAGATCCAGGACAAACATGAATATGATTTTCAAATCTCCCTCTAATCAGTTAGAGAGAGAACCTCAAGGTCCTGGTTTTCATGAACTCAGATAAACCAGATATGTAATTTTGTCTTATATCAATTCATTTCTGACCCAAACGTGATGAAAGCAATTCACCTTACAGTGAATTTGTTTGCTATGTGTACAAATCTGTTTATATTGTAAACATACGCGATATAAGTGAACATCAAAAGATGTACGCCAATATCCACACTGCAAAAACACAAAATCAAGTATTTTTGATCTAGTTTCTTGTTCAAATATTTTTGTAAATGAGACCAAACTAACTTCCAGCTAACTTTTCAGCAAGACCGAGGAGCTTGTTTTAAGATAATAATACCTTAATATTTATGAAAAAGTCCTTCCACTGGCAGATTATGTCCCCTATAAAATTGGAAAAATGTCTTGTTAAACATGGAACAATCTGCCAGTTTGTATTCAAGAATTCTTGACTTAAAACAAGCTCCTACATTTTACTGAAAAGTTATTTGTAAGTTAGGCGTAGTAATCTGTTTCCACCACAAACCAGGCCGAAAATATTTAATTTGGTGTTGTTGCAATGCACGCAAACAGAAACAAAATCCACATCATGCCAACTAATGTCATGTAGATCCAGTATTTCAGACCGACAGAACGCTAACCAGAAGGTTTTGGCCGTTTCTTGCTTCTTTATTGTGCCGTTCTCTCCAGAGACTTTCTGCTTGCAGGGCTGGTTAATCACAATCTTTCTGTTTCAAAATGTTCCTGGCGCTGCTCAGTATTAAACTCATGATTGCTCATGATGCTCAGTTTGGATGTAACACGGCGAATTTGGGTCGCTATGTGTTCTTCCCTCCCCACCAAGTTGATATTGTCAATAAGAATGTGTTCTGAATAACTCGATTGGTTAAATAAAGGTTAAACAAATAAACATTAGTCAGAAAAAAGGAGTTGTAAATTTTCACAAAAACACATTGACATTTTCTAAGTTCGTAAAGTGGAAAATTAGCGAAAATGTTTTTTTTTAGAAACTTTTGTATTTCAAAAGTTGAAAATGTTCACCTTTTCGAGCTCAGATTAGACTAGAACATTTCTGAGATTAAGCTAAAAGCTCCATTTTTTAATCTACAATGGCCAAACTATGCCTAAAAACAATAGTTGGTGTAACTATTGGCTTTAGGGAGAGGCGTCTGAACACTGCAAAAACAAAATCTATTTTTTGATATTTGCACTTGTTTTCAAGTGCAAATATCTTAGTTTATTTGAAATAAGGCAAAACCAACTTATAAGTAAAATTTTAGCAAATTATGTAAACGTGTCTTAAGTAAATAAATACTTAATAATGATTTGTAAAAGGTACTACTTCCGCTGGCAGATTATTTCACATATAACAAGACATCTTTTTCATGTTAGAAGTAAAATAATCTGCCAATAAAACTTGAAACTCTTACTTTTTATCAGTACTAAGAAATTATTGACTAAAAACAAGCCCCTTTAACTTTTGCAGAAAAGTTTCTTGTAAGTTAGTTTTGTCCAATTTCAAGTGTACAAAGATATTTGCATTTGAAAATAGACAAATACTTGGTAAGATTTTGTGTTTTTGCAGAAGAGATCTTTAAATGTGCACGAATCCACCCACTGAGAACAAACTAATCAGACAGCAGTAAGAATTTGTTAGAGTTTTTAGTTACAGATCTTCTGACATAACTGTTTTACTAAATCTTCGTTCCTCCTACGATTCGCTAGACCGTTAATGATGCTCCTCATGATTAAGGTCCATGGCAAATGCTTCACAATTGTTTTAGAAAAGCGATTTAGGTTTTCATTTCAGCCCTGGCCGTGATGATCACGGGAACTAATGCTGATTGATGTCGGATCTGAACCCTTTCAGCCAGGTCCTGACCTCATATTTCTGCCTGTTTTCAAGCTTCAGTTGCATGTTTATTACATTGTACCCCAATTTAAAGTTCAGCCTGTCCTTTACCTTCACAATAAATTCCAACAAAACCAAATGGAAAGCTCTAATTCTGCATTAGTGATTTATATCATTAATATCAGCCAGTGAGTCATCGTTGTGAAAGTTGTGTGGAAGCGGAGGATGTGGTGTTTTTCCTGGCCAGCGGGGTTGTGCTGTGCGCTTTGTGGGCTGCCTGCTGGGCCTCTTTGGTTTTCCTTGAAGGTTTTATGACTCGTGGATCGTTAGCAGGTATTTAAGAACAGCCTGCACGCATGGAAATATGCTGTACCCTTCAGACACACACAGATCCTAATTGTTTTGCACATTTATACAACACTGATCAGGATTAAGCTGCATCACAGCAGACATGGATGGGTGTGAATTGGTCAATTTTCTGTTGCATGTCATTAGATTGTAAAAAAAAAATCTGCACAAATGAACAATTATAAACGTATATGCTCTAATTAAATATTCATGAGAAAACTTTGCATGACTATCCCAGTTATGTATTTGTTTTTTTTTTTGGAGTACTGGAAAGTATCACGCCTTAAAGATTTAATGAGAAAATTATTATGAGCAGAGCCTTGGAAAATATTACAGTTATGATCTCAAACTAGGTGAATAAAAGTGCATACAGAACTGCAACCCGTCTCAAGACTTTGGTTCACATTGAGTTACTTTTAGCTGAGCCATTGTAACACATAAATATGCTTTGATCTACATGATTTCATTGCAGCTCTGACTGTGTTAAGGGTCATGATCATGCAGCCAAGTTTCAAAGGTTTGCAGCCTGCTAAATGTTTTCTTCCAAAAACTGCTCTGTATTTAGATCTGCTCAACTTTCCATCAACTCTGACCAGCTTCCTTCTGTCTGCTGAAGAGATTTAATTTTGATTTAAATATACACTTGACTTAAGGTCATAGTAATTTAGAAGCAACTTTTTAGCAAGATACATGAGTTCATTGAGTCAATAATTCCTTTACGTTGATAAAAATACTAGTTCCATTGGCAGATTTGTTCATTTATTACATGGGTAAATTTAGTGAAATAAATCTGGCTGTGGAACTAGTATTTTTTTTATGTATGTTAAAGAATTTTTTACTTTATATCTTGCTGAAAAGTTACTTGTGAGCTAGTTTGGCTTATTTTACGTGGACTAAGATATTTCCACTAGAAGCCAGACCAAAGTACTTGATAATATTTGATGTTTTCTCAGTGCTCTATGTGTTGTTTTGGGATAGATGATGTGTTCCTGTAGTTTTCCTTCATATGTCAGCAAATTATCCTTCCTGAGTTGTGAATCTTGGAAACTAGAGACTTTAAATCCGTTTCCAGAAATATTAATGGGACGGATTGTGCAAAATTCTTATTTTGCCAATTTTTGTTTTTACATTTGAGTTTCTAAAAATAGTCCAAGTGCTTAAAAAAAACATTTGGACTAGTATTTTTTTGGCAGTAAGTCCATGTTTTTTGGTGTCTGGAAAATGAGCCATTTAAAAAAAAAATTCTGAATGTAACTTTACAAGTCAGCAGGCACTGCTCGTCACCTAGCAACCCAAGCCACACCCAGCCTGTTACTTGGCAACCCAAGCTGAGCTCCAGTTGACTTGCCATGCAGAAACCACTTGCTGCGTTCTTATTGGTTGTGCAAAAGCCTCAAAAAATTTATTTTTCCACCAAAATCTTATTATTTATGAATTTCTAAATTTTATGTTGCGAAATTTACGAATTTTGCAACATAAATCCATAATATGGATTTACGTTGCAGATAAATATTCGCAAATACTAAACTGTGAATAGGTGGGAATGCGCTATATTTTAAACAATGGGAAGAAACTCTTTTGTTCTGAAGAAATGACGTTTATTTTGCTCATTGTGAGGGATAGCTACAAAGCTAGCGACCGTCCACTGTGGCTACAAGCTTGTCAAAGTGTATGACTCTTGTTTAATAACTTGGATCAAGTTGTACCTGAAGTGGTTGACTTCAAATTAGACTAAAAAATGCCTTGAGATGACTCTTGTAAATTGGCGCCACATAAATAAGTTGAAAAGAGTTGAAATGAGTTGAGTTGAAAGATATTTTGAGGACTTTGAGGAACACATTTACGGCGGTTCTGACCACATTTACATCTCTGGAAGAGCCATCTCTTAAACAGAAATGATCAGAAATGTTCTCCAGTCACATTTCATGATGGTGTTTATGATGCATTACCACAGTAATGGCTCCCTCGCAGCTGCAGGTCTGTACATGGAGCTGCATGACTGCTGCATGCTTGAGGGAAGCTGGAGCATAGATTGATGTGAGCAGCCTGCTGTTTGCAGCTCATGCTGAGCAGCGCTCCCTGCTGAGATCAGGGGGAGCTGGCTGCAGAATTGGATTCAGTCATTTTATTGCTGGTTCTCACTCAGTTTATGAGTTCTAAGATCAATCTCATAAGGAACATATAAAAAAAACCAGTTAAGGTGGTGGCACAGATGTGTTGTATTGTTGTTTTTATTACCAAAAACATTAAACTGTTATGTTGAGTAACTTTTTCCAGTGTTGTCTTTATAACTTCTATAACTCTCTCTGCCTCACCAGAAACGAAGATCCGGATCAATTCCTGAGTGATATTGATCCATCCTGGTGTTATTAGTGATTGGCGTTACCTGAACACTAGTTTGTGTGTTTGTCATTTCCGCCAGTAGTAACAGCTGGAAAGTGTTGTTCGTACGTATGAAAATACACTAGTTTTGGTACTACCTCATACTCAAAGACCTTTTATCAAAAAAAAAATTGTTTTTTCAAAATCTGCTTGTTTCCATTAAGCAAATGTATTTTTGTGACTTCAAACTTGTTCAATTCTCCGGTGAATGGAAGAGGTTGATGGCCAATTTCCATCGGTTTGTGAAACCAAGCTTGTGTCGTTAGCACTGAGCGCGTAGACAGGAGAGCGTAGCAGCAAGATGATGGAGCTGGCTGATCTTTGTGTTACGGCTTTGTTTACATATCATCTTTTAATGATTCACAGACCTTTAAGCTGACCACCATTACTACATTCACTCCTATATATCCACCACTCTAATGCCCTAAAACAAAGCTGATTACGTTGTATTGTGGCATCCTTCCCAGGCGATACTGGATTGATTTATAATTTCAGTTTGACTCTTTCACAACTTCGCCTTGTTTCATTCAGGCCTAAAAATACAGAGAAAAATGGAAACGCCTTAAGCTAGTTAAGCTTCTTTTCATGTATCCAAACAATATCTTAGAGGTTGAACTGTGAGATTTTGTGCAATGATAAATAAAAGGCTTAAAAGCACTGCAGAAAAAACAGAAATGAAAATGGAAAAAACTAGGGCTGTCAAAACAAATGCATTAATTCACATTCTTTTAACGGCGTTTTGAACATGTATCTGTACTTCTTGGACATCATCTGTTCTGCAGTTTGAGTGCAATTCCCTTTTCTGTTTCAGCTATTTCTCTATGGAGCCAATCTTCCATTTTTTAAAAAGTAATCTTTGCAAACATTCCACAGGAAGAACACAAAAATGAATTCACTGTTGTAGACAAAACAACGTAGCAAAGCATAATTTTACACGCAGCAATTCACGACTGAAGCAACACTAAACTGTGGATATAAAAAACAAACAACAATAAACACATAATCAAAGACAATTTATTTGTAATAAAAACATTTAACAATTAATTAGTCTTGTTTAGTTGACAGCTAAACAAGATTAAAATGTTATTATTGAACTACAAGCAGGAATGCAGAGGCCTGTTTTAACCTTCACTGGCCACAACTTACACAGTTGTTCCAACTGAACCCCCTATGGTGATAAAAGTCCTTCATGTCACTTTAGAGTTCATCACAGACGAGAAGCTGCAGTAAAGTCACCATGCAACACGAAAAATCTGTCAGAAGCATCAACTCTGACTGTATGATGTGCTTTTGTCTGCAGATGTGAGATAAAAGACCTTCATGGAGCATAAAAGTCTATCCAGAGGCTGGCAGCCGAGGAGAATCCTGGGGAAGGTCAGAGATCTTGCCGTTGTAGTCCCCATGGCGGGGGTTTGGGGTATAGAGGGGCAGCAGCTCCTGGAGGTTGGCGGTTTGTGAGTGGGTGGGAGAAAAGCCAGAGGAGCTGGATGGACTCTTCAGAAAGATGATGGAGAACAGGTATGACAGCAGCTCAGGCGAGAGAGCTGGGCGAACTGTTGACAAAACAAAACCGGCCGATGACTTGGACACGAGGAATGCTGGGATCAGTGTCAAGTGTTGGGAGTGTGTGTTGGCTGTGAGGGATCTGTCAGCGAGTCTCATCACGCCAGGACAGAAATGTTAAGAGCCGGTTAAGAGAGTTTTCTGCCCTTTAAATACTGGAAAGCAGGAAAAATAACGTCCAGTTCTGGTCAGGAATTGTTTAGTCCCAATCAGGGAGTTTTCAGTTCCTCCAAATATGAAATTCTTACCAGGCGTTTCTTTCACCTCATTTACTTTTGAGGAAACCAATAATAAAACCGATCAGAGACATTTTCATTCATTGACCGTTATTGGGACAAACTCCAAAGAGTTCTAATGAATAAAGGTCTGGTAGGAGTCAATAAAAAGCCTCAGACTTTATAGGAGGAAATCTGGCAGATAAAATTTCTTGTTAAGTCTGCTATTGAGATGAAAGAAGTTGATTAACACTATTACAGCTGGCTGGAGTCATTGCTTTAGTCAGTCAGCCACTGATGGTGCATTCACAGCAGCCATGTTTAGTCTGCATTAATCAAACTCCAGTCCATTTGCCTGGAAAGTCCGGTTTGTTGGGGGGGGGGACGTGCAGTCGAACTCCACAAAGCGAACTTTGGTCTGTCTTTAAACTTGTGTCTTTTTTCCGTTAAAATGAACTCTGGTGCAGTTCAAATGCATATGTGAATGGCAAGCAGACTGGAGACCGCTCCAAAAGTAGGATGGAGGGAATTCTGGGTAAATGCAACCAAAACAAACGATTCCAGCACAAGTGGGAGAAATGGTCAAAGACAAAAGAAAAATCCTGATGATACTCCATTTTTGTTTACATTTTGTGAAGAAGGAAGTTGTGCTCAGTATCTTCTTCAGAGGTTTTTGTGTTATTTTCTTCGCTGGTTCTTGCTGCAGCGCTCCCACAGGCGAGGAAGGGAACAAGGTGCTCAAAGGATTTGGGCCAATAGCGCGTCAGTAAGCATTGTACCTTGGTACTGCCGCTTCTCCAGGAGAAAATCCACAAACAGATGAGTTATGTGAAAATAATTAATAGCTTTGTTCCACAGATAAATGTGCAAATAGGTAAATCTTTGAATACTGAACCACAGTAATATTTTTAAGAGTCTTTGTCTGAACTATGATTACATCTGGAAATTATTTTATTGCAGAATTTGAAATGTGAAGTTTTAGAAAATGTTTATTTAATTTACTAAAATTTCTCCTTAAGTTCAGTCCATTCTGCAGTAAAGCTGAAACATGTTTATCTACCACACATCTCGTTAATTTTTCCTGAAACAGCAAAATCTTCGTATGTGTTTCATGCATTTACGTCTTTATGATGCATCTAGAACTTACTGAAAGAGACCTAACTGTCTGTTTTTAGGTGAAGTTTTCAAATCAGACGTTCTGTCGACAACCACAAATTTACTGCCTGTAAAAAGTTAGAGCGTACACTCTGGCATGTCCACTCACATTAAGAAAATCCCCCTTGTTTTTTCCCCGGGTCAAATCATAAAATCCCCATTCTTTCCTGACACATAACTCCTCCTGACTGCTCACACAATGATTCACACAGTCATTCTGTTTTACTGTGACCTGTCTGGAGCCTCATGTTTCCAAGGTGGTTAAAACATGCAGGAAAACGAGATATTTGCAAACATGAACTAACCCCGGGCTGACAAACCAGAAGGTGGAACAATGGAAGAAGAGAAAGGAGAAGAAATACCGTTCACACGTCCCCAACTGTTCACAGATGCAACAATCTGCCAGTTTCACACATTCCTCTGGCCTGAGCGAACACTGCGCCGGTTCATAGCTGTGAAAACCATCAGAGCTTCCCATTATCCGACGGCAGAGAAACCCCTCTGTGAGGTCCACAATGAACGACCTGTGTCACCAGATTCCTAACATTTATTGCGACTTCCTAAATTTCTGCTGAGGACAGGATTCGTATCGTTTCCATAGAAACGGAAGTGAAGATCTGTAGACCTGCTGGAGTTGATGATCAATGATGAAGACACGATCATTTAAAGGGGACCTATTATGCAAAATTTGCATTTAGCATGTTCTTGTTCTTCCATTTGGATTTCTACTTCTTAAGTTAATGGTTTTTGGTGTCTGGAAAATGAGTAGTTTCAAAAACCTTCAGAATTTAATGTCACAAATCTGCAGGCACTCCTCCTCACCTAGCAACCCCAGGGAACCCCAACCCATTACCTAGCAACCCAGGCAGAGTTCTAACCATTACCTAGCAACCCAAACTGAGCCCCACATGTTTGGTTAGCTGATTTTACCGCTGTATGCACTGTGCAATGGCTGCTGGAAAAGACAAGTGTTTTGTTGTTGACTCATCCTTTATTTGAGTTTCTGATCAGTCAGTAAATTCTGAGATTGCTGTTGCTATGAACAGAAAAAAAAAATTCACAGAAAATGACAATTTTTATTCTATTTTCCAGTGAGTTCAGTATTTGTTTTAAAGTTATGCTTCCTTGAACAATTTAGGATAAGTCTAGCAGCGATTCAGAACACATTCATCACATTTTTTTTTGCACAAAATCATTCTTAGGGTAATGAAGTTTTAGCTGTAAACTCAGTGGCAAACGGTGCAGAAGGAAGAACAAAATCAGATTTCTACAAGTTGTGCTCCTTTATTTTAAAGTATTTGTGATAATTATCTGCAGATTTAGAAACAAATAGCAGAATACACATGTAATAAATGTAAAACTGCTAGCAGAAAACAAAGTTTTCTTTACTCATCATACTTTCATTGAGTTGTAGCGTTTTCTGCTGCTCTTCTGCTAAAAGATCAGAGGTCGTTCCCTGCATCTTCCCTCCTGCAGTTGTATTTTCATATTGGTTCTTGTTTAGGTCTTTTAAATGTGTTTATAATTAATTTCCTTCCCATCTTTCTCATGAAGACACTAAGTTTGTCATGGGATCTCGAAGCGTGCTGCAGAAAACATCTGAAGTATTTCTGACGCTGATAATTCCTGAACTGATTTACTGTCAGTGCGAGGGCGAGGGACTCAAACTGCGGTTAACGTGAAAGCAATAAACCACAGTGAGCGAGGAGAAGCAGTCAGACCAGCAGAGAAACACCCCGAGGTGTTGGAGCTGCAGACGAAGCGAGCACGCCTCCGTCCCGTCACTTAGAGTCCAGAAATCCTCCTTTTGGATTTAATTAAATCCTGATTCTGGTTTGGAAATGTGTTCCTCAGCAACAGATGAATCAACATGTCAGCGCAGGGACTGAGTCAGTGTATATGATGTGGGACAACTTGGTCCCATTTCTCACATTCTAACGCAGCCAGCGTGACTAAATGCCGTTTACCGTACAGTTTAAATAGAGTGCAGGAAGACGGAGGCTTTATGAAGTGAAAGCTTGTTAATGCTCCTCTGAGCAGCGCTGATGTGCAGCATCAATCAACAGTGAATAGTATATAACCACAATTACAGCTCTGCCTTAAATCTGCCTGGTGATCCGCAGAGCTGTAGCATCCTGATAAAAAACGGTTTTCCCTTTTGAAAACTTTCCCTAAAATATGTTTGGCCAGAAAAAAAAAAAAAAAGTGTTCCCATAAATTGCTCTAGCATCATTCCCAACAATCCAGCAGCTGTTTCTGATCTGTTCTGCACTCTATCTTATCAGACCAGTTTTTATCTGTCACGTGAGAAAACTGCTACTTTTCCATGAATTGGGAGGATGCACTAATCAGAAATTAGTGACTGATTTCAGATTGCTGATGTTATTTAAAAGATTTTGGTTCAGAACAGGGTTTATGATTGTATTTTAAAGGTCAGTTTAAGTCCAGACTGAAAACACATCCATTTTCCCTGGACTTCAACACCAGTTACAAAAAAAGGGGGATATTAGTACTTCATTGAATCAATTGTTTTTGGTAAATCACTGCAGCTAAAATTAAGTATTTTTTGGTTTTTATTCATATTATTAGCTTTTAGTATTTTTTACTATTTTTGTAGTTGTCTTGTTATTTTTGCCAAACTTCGTCAGCCGAGGTTGTTGTAAATGTGCAATATAAATAAACTTGGACTTTTATTAAGTCCAGTTTGACTCATCAAAAATATTTTTAACTTTTATATAAAACCAGCTGACCAAACGTGCTGGAGCTCAGCGTAGGTTGCTTGGCAACTTACTGAGCTCTACTGGGGTTGCTAGGTAACGGGAAGTGCCGGCTGAGTTGTGACTACGTTAAAGAAACAATAACTTGATGCCAAACGAATTGCTAGGTGGGTTTTTTTTTTAGCATTTTGATTGTGTTTAGATGTAGTTGGAAACCAAATGGAAGCACAAAAATGTCAGTTTCTGTGAACCAATGAAGGCTAAAATAAAATCTACATTTTTTGAGTAAATGTGACTGATATTCACTTTATTATTATTGTCCTCTCTTGCTAGCACACCTCATGGTTTTTTTCTTTGTTGTTTCCAGAAAACCAGCTTAATCCTGACATTACATCGATGCCTTCAGCTGTCGTTGAGTGACGATAATCCCTGTGTGACAACAACCTTCCAAAGTTCATCTTTCAACGCCGTCTGCTCCTCAAAAATCACACAAACCACACCTTCGCACACAACCGTGGAGGAGGAAGACAGAGTGTGGGAGAACTAGAGCCTGAGCACCCAGGGGGCCCTTTGACGACGATGGCGGAGTCAGTTTATGGAGGAGCAGCGCAGGATAACTAGGACAGCTAAAGAGGAGCAGCCTGGACAGGCAGGTGAGGCAGATTGGTGTGATATCAGAGGAATGCCTCTGGGGCTGGAAGTGTGTTTGGAGGAATGAAGACTTACACAGCGAACAGATCCTTTCTTCTTCAAAGACTTCTGATCACACAGCTTCTCTCTCTCTCTCACACACACACACACACACAGGAGCGAGAACACACACCTCACAGTGGTATCCTCTAACTTTCTGTTCTTGATTCAAACACACAGTTTCCATGTAAACGCTCAGAGAATGTGTGTTTGTCAGGAGTCTTTGGAGAGAAGCTCTTCATCACAAAAAACACAAAGAACAAACAAGTTTCTGGAGAAGAACCACATCAGTCATTAAATTCTGAGAAACCTTTTTAAATAAACATGCTTTTCATGCTATTTAATATTAAAACTCTTTTAATGTTTTAGTTTGATACAATCTAGGAAACTTTTGACATCTGAATGCATGTTAATGTTATTTTTTCTTTACATATTAATCCAACAGAATCAACCTACTATGACTTCTAAAAGTATTTATACGCCTCTGTTGTACTCTCACCCTCCAAACAAAAACTTCAAAGGTATTTTATTAGGATTTTATGCAATAGACCAACACATAGTGGCACATAATCGACAAGTAGTAGGAAATTTACATGTAATTTGTTTGTATTCAAGTTTCTTACGTCAGTACAACCAACAATCTTTACAAAATGACAAAAAATTATTCAAATAGGTTGGAAAAAGTCTGTTTTCAACTCGTACCAATTCAATGCAGAGATGGACTTTGACTGGGCCATTCAAACACATGAAAACAAGTATCAGTATGGTAAAGTTTTGCAACTACAGCATGCTGTCACTCTGTTTCCTCAGTTTGATGATGCCGAGTCCTCCACTGTTTTAAATTTAGCTTCCTGTGATATTCCTGCTGGCTCTCTGACGGACTTGTTTTTGTTCTCGGCGCTCGCGGACGGCCCGATTAATTTGCATCGAGAGCTTCTCAGCAGCTTGTTGTCGGTTCATAGCGGCCGCTTCTTTTTCAGGAATAATTAGGCGTCTGCTGCTCAGGCGATACGGCAGCGGTGCGCCCGTCAAAAGGTCGGTGAAGGTCGTGTCAGCGTGCGGCTGGAAAAAGGTACGGATTCATCACCGAGTGTGAGAGCGAAGAACTGCAAAAACACAAAATCTTACCAAGTATTTTGGTCTACATTTGAACATTTCAGCTGTTTTATATCAATAATTCCTCAATAATCTGGCAGATTATTTTACTTACACATAAGAAAAATTTTATTGTTAAAGGTGAAATAATCTGCCAGTGGGCCTCTGACTTTTATCATCTATATTAAGGAATAATTGACTTAAAACACGCTCCAATATCTTAGTTTTGTCTTATTTCAAGTACGCTAAGATATTTGCACCGAAATACTTAAATAGATTTTGTGTTTTTGCAGTGTAAAAGCCTTGATCTTCCCTATGGAGAATTATCCACAAGTCCCATGAATATTAAAAGGTGAATTCAGAAACGGAGCGTGTTCTCACATGTCTGAGCTTCATCAGGACATGTCTGTGGGTTTTGGATTATTGCAACAGATTAAAAAAATAAAAGAAAACTCCACCCTGCAAAAGACACTAAATCTTACAAAGTCTGTTGGTCTAGTTGTGCAAATGTCTTAGTATCATTGATAAAAGACAAAACTAACTTACAAGTAAGTTTTCCACAATATAAAGGAGCTTGTTTTAGGTAAATAATTATTTAATATTGTTGCAAAAGTACTAGTTCCACTGGGAAATTATTTCACTCATAACATGAAAAAAATGTTATATAAGTGAAATAAGTCAAACTTGTAATTTTTCATCAATATTCAAGAATTATTGACTTAAAACAAACTCCTATATCTTGATAAGAAGTTGCTTCTAAGTTTATTTTTTCTTATTTTAAGTGTACTAAGATATTTGCAGTAGAAACCAGACCAAGATTTTCATTTTGCAGTGAAATGATGCGGCTCTTCCTGGGGAGAGCTGCTGTCCTGCATATAAACAGTGAAGTCAGTGTGAGGGTTTTTTTTGGAGGGGAAGGATTTAGAAATGACTCAAGCTTCATGGAAAACCAGTGACTTATGGCGGGACGTTAAATCTGCAGATTGGCTGAGGAACTTGGAAAAGCTGCAGGTTCGAGCCTTAGAGGTGAATGATAAATACACTGCATGGAAAATAAAAAAAAGTTTTTAATGTTTACCTTCATCTGTGGATTCTTGGTAAATAATCTTCTAGAAGCTTCTTTTTGCAGGACTTTTTGATGTTCTACCTGCAGGATTTTGGTTTCTGTATGAAGCACATTTTATAATTTCACAGATCGATTTTCACCTTCTCAAGTAAATCCTGTAATGGAGTTTTTAAGCCCTGGCTTTTGGCTGCAGGGTAATGTGATCTCATGATTTTGGGTTGTCTTTCATGTAATTTATTGTTTTTGTTGATTTATACATCTCATTGTGCTGCATTCAGCTTCTTTTAAAGTTATATATTTTTTTAATTTAATTTACTTTTTGCACACATAAAGTAAAGTAAAGTAAAGCACACAGTTTGCTGTACCGCAGTTCAAACAAAGCAACATAAAAATCTTGTCCTGATTATTTCAGTCTTTGATTTATGAACGTCTGAATCTGGATATTAACAACTGTTTGCTGTGTTTTTTAAAATTAACTGTGACTCATTATGTTGGCGCTCAAGCAGGCAGAAAACGAGGACAGACAAAGCAGACGGGTCAGCAGAAACTCAGAACGAGGAAAGTTTTTAATTTAATCAGCGCTGGATCATCCCTGGAGATGGGATTCGATTATTTCCTGTTTGGTATGATATTTCAAATTTCCAGTCTCCTTTGTCTTTTGTAATCTGGCAGTAAAGATAAGCGTTGAGGGATTTATAAAGACACACAGACAAACCCTTTATTGGTCTATGCTTAGATATTAGCTGTGTTTCCATTAAAAATATGTGCAAAATTTTCTGATATCCCACAAACACAAAAAAAGATGGTTTTGAAATTGCTGCGTTTCCATTAAATGAAAAACTTGAAAACGTTTGTTCACACATAAGTGATTTAAAAACAAGCAGCACCATTTTCCTCCTACCACTTCCTGTTTTCTACTTCATCATTTCTGCCAGTGGTAACATCTGATTGTTGATCAGGTGACTCGTGTGATGAGAAAAGTGTTTTCATTGCAGTTTTGAAAATTTTTATACATCTGAAAAACCAACTCGGCCTAGAATAAAACTTTTTATCAAACAAAAAGTTTCCTCTAAACTGACATCTTTGTCTTTGTATTTGTTTTTGTAATTCCAATTTCCTGCCATTTCTTCAAAGAGCGCTCTCTGCGAATAACCCACTCCTTCAGACTAGCCAGCAGCAATTAGCAAACACCTGGTGGAGCTTTGCATCTGCTCAGCTACTTCTTAGTGAAATGCTGATAAAAATGTTGTTAAAGGGTTAATAGAGGAGCCATGTTGTGATGACTTCCTGAAGATGGAGTTTCAGAAAGAGCAGGAGGTTCTTAAAGAGACAGAGGCCCAATTTATGAAGTCCAATTTCTTTTAAGTCATATTTGATATTCATACATAGATATCCCTTTAAAGGAACTCAGTGTTTCAGCATCTTAGCAGTTTTTTTGGCGCTTATCGACTGAATGCGGCTTCTCCATGTTTGGTCTATTGGTTCACTTTGATTTTAACTTTTATTTATTTATTTATTTTAACTTGATCTCACAAATCTTTACCTCGCGGCTGTTTCACCCCCAAGTTCCTCTTCTCCACCCTTGTCGCTCGGTGTCTTTAGTAAACATGTTCTGTGTGCGTGTGTATGTGTGTGTAGTTCGATTTCAGCTTCGATCGACTTTCTTCTGCGCTTGTTTACCCAAACATAAACTGTAACGACAAAAGCTGACCTATGTGGACTGAATGCTAACGCGGGCGAAGGAACACGCTTCGCCGGGGCAAACGCGGCGACGGATACCCGGGAAGCACTTAAAAACGCAGCCAGAGCTGTTGACTCACTGGTCCATCTGGGATGAGAGCCGGAGCCGGAGGGACGGGGGTGAAAACGAAGCGCTCCGCCGCCGACCGCCCCGATCAATGAAGGGCACTTATGAGAAGAATGCGCGCTGCTTGGAGGGTCTGGCATGAATGCCCCAGCATTATTTTATTTTTAATCCTGCGTGTTTTCCTGTGGCGTCTTTCCTTCCAGGAGAGAAGTCTCGCTGGAATGTCCCTCCGTTTGACTTTTTTGCAAACGAGCTGCACAAACTGAGTTATTGAAATCCGCTGCAAGTGAAACGTTTCTTCCAGTGGTTTGTTGTGGAGCTCTGAAGGTGATGCTCAGGCTGTAATCAAAGAAGCATTGATGTTCTGTTCCAACACCTTGACGGGGAAAATGGAGCCTTTGTCCGAACCTCTTTGATTATTTCTCCTGCTAATGGCTGCACTTGTGTCAATAAAGTCTGATTATGGGTGTGTGGTTTTCTTTTTTTTAGTTTTGTTTACTGAGCCGCACTTTCAGCAGTTGCCACCCAGGACTATATTTGACTTCAGCTGAACAAAAATGTAACTGCCCACAAGATTCCCAGATAGTCTGGCAGCATTTAAGTTTGACCTCTGACCTCAGCGGGAGTGTTGGTAGGCTGTGGGAACAGAGGAGATGGTAAATTAGGGGTCTACCCCTTTATCTGCAGGAATGGGCTTTCAGTGAGGGGGCGGCGGAGGAAGAAAAGTGTTAACAGGAAGATGAGGGACGGAAAGGAGAAAATAAATAAGAATATGGTGCACAGGTTTATTTATTTTAGTTTTTCTCTAATATACACAGAGCCAGAACTATTCATACACAGTCAACTACACGCCAAATTTATTTTTGGTTCATAAGTGAGTTGGACCTCGACTCTGTACTTTTTATAGCCATCAGGAAACTGAAATTATCTGCAGAATTGGTTCATTTCATATAAAGTTTGTTTTCATTAGGTTTGGGGGTTTGAGAGGAATGAATGCTTAAGTTTTAGCTAAATTTGAGTTTGGATATGTTTGACTATGTTTGAAGGTAAACCTTCAGTAAAACCTTCTGAAGGAGGGTTTTACTCCTTCAGAAGGAGGTTTTTCTCCTATCTGGAGAACAATAACTGTTTTTCCTTCATAAATCGAATAAAGCCCGTCCAACGGTTTTGTTTTTGTTTAATTTTGTACTCGACATTTCTGAAATTAAGTTGCTTTTTGCACTTTTTAACTAAAACCTGATTTTTCCTAAATGTTTGGAATAGTTTTATGCATCCAAGCAAATGTTATGATAAACTGTAATTTATCTGGCAGATTTCTGCCACCTTCTCTGAAACTATAAGAAAGTAAAATGTACAATGTTTCATATTAAGCAAAACAAAATGCTATGTGTAGGCGTTATTCCTGATTATCTTTTAAATAAATGTACAGATTCGTTTGTAGGGATCTGTATAGATAAATATCAAATATAATCTGGACTCAAGTCGATGTGTGTTTGGGATCAAAAGCTGTTTCTGTTGGCTGTAAAATTGCACAAATTGGAATTACAAATTTAAAAAAAAAAATTTGCTCAATAAAAACTAATTTTGTGGAAAAAAATGTTTTTGGGTAAAAAAAACCCCAACTAGTTGGTATTTCTCCCTAAACTGAAAAAACATTTTGTTTTTTTGTTTTTTTTTGCATCAAACCAAATTTTTATACAGCAGCATTGTTACATCATATGCTGTTTTTGCAGAGGGGTGAAAAACAGTAAAACATTTTAGGCACTGGCCTCCTGGTTCCACCAGAGATCAGAGTATCACAAAGTTTGTCATTTGAAAATGTTGAATCTGTAGCTTTTCATGTAAAATCGCCAAAACCAGCAGAAACTCCCAAAAGGCTCCAACACAAAAAAAAGACGTTAGCGTCTCCTCTGATGATGACATGAAATATTAAAACATCTCCTGTCACTACGATGACTTTTAATATTTATCTGATTCATATGTGATTGTAATTGCATCTCTTATTTAATGGATTCACAACAATCGTAAAATTATGGGGTTTTTTTCGTACATTTATATTAGAAATGTGACTAAAAATCCAAAGAGTTGTTTTTTGGCTGTAAATCAACGGAGAATATTTGTTGCAGTCTGTATGAGACTTTCAACCCAAACCAAGCAAAGCGTAACCAGCTGTGAAGCATGGGAGTGGTGGAATCAAGCTGTGGGAGATGAAAACAATATTTGTTCTTAACAGTTGAATCTGTTGGCAGTGAAGACCTTCATTGTCAATAATGGCGGCCAATAAGAGTCAGTAGATAATAAGTACAGATTAAAGATAATCTGAATGTTTACAGATAACTTAAGAGTCGCGTTTGTTCAAATATGATCAGATGAGTGAAGAAACAGCAAACCGACACCTCAGTGTAACGCTCTTTCTTTCTAATCACTCATCTGTGAACCCTCTGTAACCCCCTGCTCTGACCTTTGCCCCCCACAGCCATCTGCCTGCTGACAGGTGAGGCGCCCCAACAGAAACAAACTGTGACGACAGCGAAGTGGCCGCTGCCACTGTTTACACCAGGAGTGTAAGGTAAAGAGCATGTGTGTTCGCGAGCTTTTTGCGTTGACCTCCCACGGGGATTCCCACACCAAATCCACCTGAAAAAATAAAAAAGGTAGAAAAACAATCAACCAGAGTCTGTTAAAACACCAACACAAACACTCCCAAACAGAGATTCTGCCGATTCTGATGCCTTGGAGTCGACACCAGCTCAGATTAACACACACACACTGGACGTTAAGTCAGTCTGTGAAAAGAAGGGCTTTTGTTTCCTAAGTGTAGATCCTTCCTCCACCTCTTTTAATCGCTTACAAAACACACAAAAGTAATGAAAAACTTCACAATGCTAATCGATGCTCAACGAATCTAATTTCAACGTAAACAGAGTTGTTGGAAGCACAAGTAAAGATTTATTTGATATTTGATAATAAATAGAATTAGTTGTGACTCTTCACAAGTGGCACCTTTTTTTTTTACAACGCCACTTGTAAACATAAAAAAAGCACAAATTGAATTCTTTCCTGCTTTTTTTACTGAAAGCAGGAAAAAAAATAAAATTGGAAAAATGTTCCAGTTCCAATCTGCCAATGGAACTAGAACTTTTTTATCAATATTAAGGAATTATTAACTTACAACAAGCTTGTATATTTTGCTGAAAAGTTACTTTAGAGTGAGTTTAGTCTCATATAAAGTGCACTATGATATTTGCACTGGAAAGTAGTGCCAAACTACTTGGTAAGATTTTGTCTTTTGCAGTGCAGTTATCAAACTACCAGCCAACAAAGCACAGAAATGTGCAGTAAATGGTGATTATTCCTGAAATTTTCTTTAATTTAATTAGAAAAGTTCTGGTGTTTTGTCCAAGGACTGTAAAAGTAACAAGTAATGGTTGTACTTTTTAAATCGGTCCTTTGAGCTTCAAAAGATCTGAAGGTGACCGCAAGAAACTATAACAAGAACAGAGGTAGAAAATGTTTCTGGCATTCTGTGTTTGACTTTTTATGATTGGTAATTTTCTGCTGTATGGTTGAACATGCACTACTGAGTCATTACTGATCATAAAAATGATGAAAGTACATACTTTTTATTTCAGACCTATTTTCATTCCAAAACTACAGTACTCTCAGTCCTGCGTATTCTTTAGGGAAGCCGAAGTTTCTTCTTTGGTGGTTCGTCGTAACTGGGAAAGGATTTCATTCCTCCATGGAGAAGAAATATAAGCTTACACTGCAAAAACACAAAATCCCACTAAATATGCTTGCTCCAGTTTCAGGTGGAAACATCTTAATAAACCTCAAATAAAACAAAACAAACGTACAACTAACTTTTTAGCAAGATATAGGGCTTTGTTTTAAGTCAATAACTCTTGAATTGTGATGAAATGTTCTCACTCCACTGGCAGATTATTTCACTTATAAATTGGAAAAATGTCTTGTTATAAGTGAAACAATTTGCCATTGGAACTAGTAAATTTTTTAAAGTCATTATTAAGGAATTATTCACTTAAAACAGGCTTGTATATCTTTCTGATAACTACTAGTAAGTTAGTTTTGTCGTATTTTAAGTAGATTAAAATAACAATAATGTTGTATTTTCTGCACTTGTAGGAGGAATAAGTTAGACTCTCCATGACTGCAGATTAGCTTCGTGAGCGTTGAGAGATTATCACTTTAGAGATTAAAATGAACGATGCGATCAAGGCCAACGCTTCCAGATGGATGTTTTTATTTCTTCTATAGTTACAGCGAACCTGCTCTGCTGTGTATCTTTTGTAAATAGAAGCGTTATGTTTTATTGAACAGTGCTGTTGCAGTAAACACAGCAGAGGTCATGATCTGTGGCTCGGAGCAGAGCGAGTTTCTGACCCACTCGCTCCGATGCACACCGTCCATGCATGGCAACAACATGAACAACCCAAACGAAGCAGAATTCATATTCAGGACTTATCGATCTGTTGTTTCTTCCTGTGGTACAAACTCAGATTTTTCGCATTTTATTGACATGCGGAGGGATGAACCCTGACGAATCTGTCACTCTGCATACACTGGACACACACAGTGTATGCAGATGGTTTACGCCATGAAATATCAATTCCTTACTAAGATCCTGGAAAAATGATGCAAAAATAAGTTTGGGGTGCATTTTTTTTGGATTTAAAAAAAAAAAAAATGCATTAACTATTAAAGAAGTTAGACTTTTGTTGAAAGGGAATCGATATAAGTCAAAGTTTATGTAGAATATTTAGAACAACCTCAACTGACCAAAGTGCTTTACAACAATCAAAATTAATTGAAATTTTGTTTGTTAAAAAATAAAACAATTATAAAAATGGCAGAAAATACCAAAAAGACAGACTTATTTCCCAAAAACTCAAAATGCTAATATCCACCTATTTTTTTTTTTTTTTTTTTTTGCCTTAAAAATGGCAGACAGCCTCCTATTTTTGAGGGTTGATATTTTTTATTGATGATCTTGAAACAAATTTTGATGCAATAATCAACAAAAAATCTAAATCTAAAAAAAATCTTAAAAAAAATTAGCTTCAATTAGCCAAATTAGAACTAAAAGCTGCGTCCCAAGTCTTCGTTTGAGTTCCTCCTTCCTGTTTGCAAAAAAGACGGAAATGCTTGTATTTTAGGATGACTTTAATTTTTTGGTGAAAAGGTTGCCCTAAAACCACAAAACTCACGCAACACCGCATCGATCTACTTCAAATCATATTTATGTTTTACGAAGGCCTAGTCAAAGTCTAAATGTATGTTAATCTAATAGAGTTGGTGTTCAATTTCAGACTTTTTCTGTCACTTCATACTAATATAAATGATTGTAATGAGAAAAAACGTGCACTATTTAAAAGCAGTTTGAATATTTTTTGAAAATCGCTGCGCCAGACGTTGTATTTTAATTTCTAAAATGTATTACGTCTCTCCCGCTCATGTCTCCTGGCTTCATCTCGGCGTTTCACCACATCAGTAAAACGGTAAACCTGCCCATCTGTCATGCTAACCTGAATTATGGATGAATGTTGGGAATTCTGTCCTGATCAGTATGCCAAACACAATCACAGCCATCACCGCTGAAACAATAAAAAACACCTAATTTCTCCTCTGGAGGACATTCCTCTCACACAGTGAAACATCCTGCAGGTCTAAAAAACACCAACCATGAAGCCCGTTCGCTCCGTGCTGCGGGTTTTATGAGATTCTTCCAATAAATTAAGATTTTCATCATTTTCTGTTAGGAAACATCTAAAATACTCTCTTTGAAGCCTCTAACCAAGGGTTCTCCTTCTCGCTGATGACTGGTTTGGGCTCCTGTCTGCTGGATGTATTTATTTCTAACTCCTTAGAGAGCGGCGTGGAGAGGAAGGGTGGAGTAAGGGGGACTGGATGACTGGATTACAAGAACACAAAACATACTGTTAGCGTACTCTAGAGAGAAAACATTGTGCAAACAAGTGATGCTCTGCAAAAACACCAAATCTTACCAAATATTTTTGGTCTAGTTTCTGGTGGAAACATCTCAGTTTACTTGAAATACTAAAAAATGTGATTTTCAGCAATATAAATGATCTTGTTTTAAGTCAATAATAGCTTAATACTAATGAAAAAGTTATTGTTCCACTGGCAGATTTATAATCTGTCAGTGCAACCTGTAATTTTTTATTGACATGCAAGAATTGGTTTAAAATCCTGTTTTACTGAAAAGTTACTCGTAAATTAGTTTTGTTGTATTTCAAGTGTTTTAAGATGTTTTCACCAGAGATTAGACCAGAAATATTTGGGAAGATTTGGTGTTTTTGCAGGGAAACCTTTCCTTCATTCCACACTGCAAAAACACAAAATCTTACAAAATTTACAGTATCTCTGGTCTAGTTCACTTAAAATAAGACAACTTGAACTAAGAAGCAGCTTTCAGTAAATATTTGAACTTGTTTTAAGTAACTAAGTCCTTTAAATTTATTTAAAAAAAGGAACTAGTTCCACTTGCAGATTATTTAACTTATAATAAGGTATTTTTCTCTTGTTTAAATTCAATAATCTGCCAGTGGAACTAGAACTTTTTAATCAATATTAAGGAATTATTGACTTAAAATAAACTCATATATCCAACTGAAAATCTTAAGTAGGATGTCTCCCCTAGAAAATAGACCAAACTTACTGGGTAACATTTTGTGTTTTTGCAGTGTGCATTTATAAGTTCCCCCCCTTCATGTAACAACATCCAGCCAGGATTTTGCATCATCAGCACGTCTCGCTACATTGTGCGTCACTTCATCATTTTTCTATTCTATTTTAATGCTGCAAGTTGTTTCACATAAATGTTGGATGAGCAAGAAAAATCTTACTTGTTTATCTAAGTGCAAATACAGACATCTCTCCAAATTTGTTGAAATTTAAGATACAATACAGTTGATAAATATTTTCATAGTTTAATCTTAATGTTTCCACATGCTGTAGCATAGTAACACAATTAAGAATTCACAAGTATTTAATAGCTTAAGTTTGCAAAAAAAAAAGAAAAAAAAGGGAAATGAAAGAACTGCTATTTGCCCCACGGAGTAGTGAATTAGTGAACTGCGCTGACCTCTGACCTTCTGGTGTCTAAAGGCCAGCTGCAAACATCAGGTTTCTCTGGGAAGTTAATTAGGAGTCATATGTTACCATTACTTATGACTGAACAGAGCAACTCTGCCTCTGAAAACATACATTTATTTTATTAAAAACATGACATTTTTAAAATCTAAACAAACACATCTGCATTTTCAAACGTAGAAATGCAAAGCGGTCGTTTGATTTTCTCATGAATTCTTCAGGTTCTTCCCATCATTCCCAGTTGGACCCACTGGTGAAATGTCCATGCAGCAGAAGTAAAGACACTTACAGCCTCGTTACAAAAGCTGTTTGGTAAGTTTGGAAAATTGCACATTTTGGACGGCTTCATGAGGCACAGATGTTTAAACTGCAGTGAGGAAGGTGGTGGAGGTGGATTCACTTAATTTCATCCCTCGACTCAGAAACCAGTAGAACACCTCGCCAATTAAACCACAAACCAGTGGATGGTGTTACTGGGACAATGTCCAGCTGCTGTTAAACAGTTTTAATTCTGAAAACAAAAGACAAAAAAATACATTTTAATTCAGGGCTTCTTATCCTTACCATCCAAATAGATTCTCAAACATAACAGAATAATCAGAAATAAGTAAATGGGTCAGTTTAAACACTTTCACCTTCTTATAATGTTTTCATAAATGTTGCCATTTTTGCAACAGATAAAGAGAAGATAACTCTTAAGTTGTGGACCTGATTCATGAAAACGCTTTTACTTACATTGAATTTCAAGGAGAATATAGAAAATAACTCATAAAATGTGTCGGTGGCGTGTCAACCAATGGTTATTTGGTAAACTCCCTGTGAAGGCCCGCTCCGGTCTGAATCAGGAGCGAAATGACCAAAATCGCTAAAGTAGAAAGTGACTGAGTGTCCAAACCAGACGCCCTCCTCTACCACTGATTGGATGTTTCCTAGTGAAGGAACAGCTTTTACTGCAATGACACCAGAACCCGATAGCCTCTGAAAGCAGCCCCCACTCCCACAGCATCCACTTACAAGTTGCCTCCAGGTCCCAAACCTAAGCCTGGTCCAGATCCACAACACACTGCTGGACCAGAAAACCAAACTCCCACGACCCGCTCAGTCGCTGGTCCTCCTTAATCCAAGACGTGACAGTTGATCTCTTGTCCAGAACCTGAGAAAAAAGTTTCCCCTGGAGGTCGAAGGTCCCTTTCTGCCCTCTTTCTTTCTACCCCGTCATTTATGCAACATGGAAGAGACATCTGAACCATGCGCGTCCCACTATGCCCACAATCTTCAGTCCGCTTTAACCACTCTAGTTTTGTTTGTCTAAAAGGTCCGGTTGGCTTTGGGAGGCGTGAACGTGTAATCAACCATAAAAACAAACTCTGGCCCGCCTACGAGCCTCGGTTTTGGTCGCCTTGTTTCTATCCGACTTACAAAAAGTATAAGGACATTATAACTGTTACTTAATCAAAATTTTGGAATACTCTACCCAAATATGTGTAATACCAAGATAAATAGCACTATTTTGCTAGTTTTACAGTAGCTTTAGCTTAGCCAATGTAGCGTTATCTGCTAGCAAAGACGGACAAGTAGCACCAGAACTTTTTTATTCATACAAAAGAGTTTGTACATTGTATGTAGTGCACAGCATTCTGGGTAAATACAACTAAAACAAACATGCCAGCCTGGCACTAGCAGGAGAAATGGCATATGATTTTTACAATAGACAGAAACGAAATCCTACTACTGCTAAAATCTGACCCCAGAATATTTTGTTTACATCGTACGAAGAAGAAAGTTTGGGCTCCCGTCGTCTTTGAAGGTTTTCGTGTTGTTTCCTTCAGTGGTTCTTGGTGCAGCGCCCCCACAGGTGTGGAGGGAAACAGGTTTTTCAATTAGTCTTGATCGTTTGACACAATAAACGTTGCAAATTTGGCCCCCAATCGAACTGAATCTAACAGACCATCAGATGGGAAAACAGCGCAAGAAGATCTCATCCACCCTTGGTGCCCTGGCTCCGGCGACCTTTCAAATGATGTCAGTGACCTCGACTCAAATCCTCAGACTTTACTGCTTCCTGAGATGACGTTCAGTCCAGATTTTCCCCTAGACTTGTTCTGCAGTACATTATACTTTAATAATTAAAGACATCTGGTTTCATTTCTTCAATAAGCAAGATAGACATCGATCCATAAAGATCCACACACCGAACAGCCAGACTCATCAATCCACTTTGTTGTTCTCAGTATGACTATTTTCTTTAAGTTCCAGATTGCGCATGGTTTAATTCAGCAGTTTGTTGGTCTCATCGTAGAAAACAAATGTCTCCTCAGGAAATGTAACGCTATAAAATGCAACGAGCCGCAGTACATATGCTTCTTGATTCGTTTTATTATTTTAGATACCTCTGATTTCATAAACACAGTGATAAAAGGCAGTTTTGTGTGCAAGAGGAAAAGTTCCTCAGAGAACTAATGAGGCCAATTGGCTCAATTATAGAAAATAAACACAAGAATAAAGAAAGAAAAGCCAAGTAGGAAACTATAAGGAATTATGATAAAGAACAAAATGTAACAGTAAATCAAAATGCTGTTTAACCAAATCCACTTGTTACAGCAGCACAGTAACAAACGGAATAAAAAAATATCTAAAACAATATAATTGTACATCAATGATGTATAAAATTGAATAGAAGAAATGCGCCGGTCCAGACTAAAACCAACCAATCAGAGCCAGGGGGCTTGGTTTATTGCTGTCAATCATCCTCATGTACAAGCTCTTAAATGTAACACAGTAGCTTTTATTTTGTTTAATTTTTTTTTAATAACAGAAAAAGATTTTACTGTTTACAGAAAAACCTTTTATCTACAGTCCTCAGTGGCTATGCTGACTAAATTCAGAACAGTGTGATTGACAGCACTAAGACCCGCCTCCTGGCTCTGATTGGTCGTTTCTAGTTAGCACTGGGAGAAAGAGCAGGCAGATCTTTTCTCATACTGTTATGACACAGTGACAATTTTATCAAATATGTAAAACATATATTTTATAAAATTTAAATACCACTGCTTCCTGTTTTTGACTAAACCTTTAAAGAAGCTAAATTTATACAAACATCGAAAACATAATATTTATTCCTGCATCATTATTGACTGACATTTAATCCTTAACAACCAAAACATGGCAACCTTTGCTCTGCTGATCCCGGCCCTGAGTTATTGTAGAGAAGCCAGGCTGCAGAACGGGAGTATTTTTGTTTAGCAGGGCAGGGCAGTTCATGTTCTCAGAGGCAGAGAGACAGGCCAGGCCAGTATATATTTACCCAAACGGAGGGGAGAGGAAGAGAGGGTTTGGTTACAACAACACACTGAGCTGCAGGAAAAGGGGCATCACACGTCCAGGACGAGCCTGCAAGGCTGGGAGGGACGTCTGCTTTAAGGTGCAGGATGTTTCCTTTACACATTGCTAAATGTGCTAAATGCTAAATGTGCTAAATGTGTCTCTTTGTAAAAGGAACCCAAAGTTTAGCTGTTCTTTTGTATTCATCTTGACTTTTGGTTAATAAAAGAACATTTTATGTGCTTTTAGTTTACTCACAATGCAGAAAATTGACACTGCAGCATTAAAAGAGGTTTTTAAAGCAGTCAGCAGAAAGAAATAATGAAATAAAGACCTAACGGAAAACTGCTGGTTCATTTATTTACAGTGTGACACCAGATTTATTTCCCATGCTAAGCTAATTTGTAGCGCCATTAACATTTATTGAAGGTTTTCAGTGTACAGGTGTAACCTTTACTGTCATCGATGCACTGAGCCTCTGGGACAAACATCAGCACAAAGTGGGATAGGAAAAAAAACCTCCTAAAACTTTAACACAGCGTTTTTATTTTGTATCTAAAAATAATTTTATTTTCCTTAACAATGAGCTAAACATGACATAATGGAAAGTCGTCAGATTTCTTGTTTGAAATTAATGTGTAAATTATGACAGATCCAAAACTTATAAAGAGTTTTTATGAGTTTGCCTTATTAAAATAAATGCAGCAAATTTTCTAGGTGTGAATTAGAAAAAAATCCAACAAAATTTTGTAAATTCTGAGCAATTAAATTATGATTTAGGTCCTACTGATTAATTTAGTTGAGTTTAATAAATTACCTAAAAGTAAGAATTTGAGTAAAAGTCACTTGTTAGACGCAAGAAATGGAAAAGGTGTGTTTCTATCAAGATGAATCAGTAGATGTTTTCGCTAATATTTTCTATTGTAAGAATATTTTACTTCGTCTATGATAATTTTACCCTGGTTATAAATAGAAACTCTCCACTATGTGACAAACAACTGGATGTTACATCTGGCAGAAATGACAACAGGAAGTACTGGATCTGTCAGTAGCTGCGTTTCCATTACAAATGTGTGGAAAACTTTGTCAAAATAAAAACGAAATAAGAAACCCAGTTAAAATCAAATTCAAAAACACTTTATTGATCCCAAAGGAAAATTAAATGTTGCATTTATATTAATTCAGATTCTTCAAAGAGTCATTATAGCGTTTAACTGCTTCCTGTCATTTTTTCTTTGTGGTTTTCAACAGTAGTAACATCTGGTTGATCATTTGACTTGTGTAGTGCAGAAAAACTGTTTCCACTGCAGTTTTGCAAAATAAACTAATTTCAATACGACCAAATTGAGTTATTTTTTTTCAGTAAATTTATTTTCAAAATGTGAAATTGAGCAACAGAAACGCATGTAGTGACTGCAGGTTTGTGTATCTGTACTTTGCTCTTGTCCTTCTGTATCTGCTTCTCTGCTGTCATAACGAGTCAACAAACCGGCGTTCCGATTGAATGGATGTCACTGTAAAACGAATGGAAAGCAGCCGCAGCAAAAGCAGCTTTAGGTTTCAGATAAAGGACGCTGCGGCTCCCGTACCGTACACAAACAAAGTCCTGAAGATAAACCAACGTTTGGCCTCCGTGACCCTGAATGTCAGAAATACAATAAGCGTATTATTCCTGCGACAGAGTGAACATACTCACACATGCTCATGTGAAAGCTCAGGCGTGAAAGCACATGCGGTATCGTATGCACACATCACGCTGTGGGGTGTAATGTGTAGGAACAGGTACTCACCCACACACGCTGCCGCACCGCTCAGTGGAAATGAGCTGAGACAATGTTTGTTAGTGTTTCTGATGAGGAAAATGAAAAATAATGAGCCCACCGCCTCGTCTTTGTTTCTCAGACTTCGACTGGTTTCCTTTTTCTCCTCATTAGTAAAGAATGCGTTCCAGACGACGCAGTTTTTCCGTGTTCGCCTTTGGACCTGGAAGTGTTTCTGGACAGTAGGCGTCTGCTGCCAGAAGACTGCAACGGCAAGTTTTACAGATCGACCAGCAGATAGAGCGTCTCTCATGAGGTCAAAGGTCAGGTGCATGTAAAGAGCTGCAGACGCATCAATAAACATGAAGCGAACCATGTATTGTACAACAGTGTGAGTTGTAATTGCGCTCCGATGTGCAGCGTGTTTCTTGAACGGGACTTTTTGTTAGACGGTTTTCCTTATATTGAGCAGAAAAGATAAATAAAACCCTTTTTGCATAAAGACGACTCCAGACATCATCTGCGCCTGATCCCAGCACCATATGCCTTTTGTAGTTTTGATTGTTTCACACCGAGATCAAGATGTTAATATTTTCCTATTCATTTTATCTTCTTGTTCTTTTAATCATGATAAAATGTTTTAAATGTAATTTTTATAGACTATGAATAATGACCAAAAGAACAAGACTTGGGAAACAAGCGGCCAAGATGAGCTTCTTTATTTACACAGTTCAGATTTTTTGCTAAAATGTGATTTTTTGACTTATTAAATTCGACCCCAATTAGACTGATGTGCGATCGGTTTACGACCTCAGAGTGTTTAGGGAAGGAATAATATCTTGTTTGTGGATTTTAAAGTCATCGAGCAGCGAAAGCCGATCGTCACTAAATCATATGACAAAGAAAGATGAGAGAAAAGAATGAAAAGTGCCGGCATTACTCACCTCAGTCAATAATCAACCAAGAAACTGAGCGTAAAAAGAAAAGAGTTCCAGACAAAAACACGCAGAGCTTTTTCTCTGTTTTACAAAAACATCCTGCTGATCCTCAAGACTTTTGGAAACATAAGCAATAAAGTAGCAAGATGAGATAAAGAAGATCATAACAACCAAACATTGTAGTGGAAGTGTGATGATCTGCTTTAGAACATTTTCTTAAGCCTTAACTGATGGGTGGCCTAGTCAAAGTAAAGTCCTAAATCCCATTTAGACTCTGGGGCATAATCTTAATAGCTTGTTTTTGCATAAAATAATACTACAATGTGACTGGATTTAAAATCAATTCTGCAAAAGTACAGTATGTTCAAAATAACGTTAATCTCCCTGAAACCAAAAAAGTAAAGAATCCAGACCAAATATAAAGAAAGGTCAGAGGACAGGACCTGAAACGGACATATTTTTGATCTATTCCTGTGTTGTGCTGCTGAAAGCTGTGTGATCGGCGTTAAGCACGTCGCGCTGCCGTTTCTGAGCAGAGCCGCGGTTATCTGCAGCTCCATCCGTCAGGCCGTCAGCGGCCCCTCTCATCGCTCTCCAAGCTCTCCGTATGGCTCTTGTTATGTCGAATCCTGGAATGCGAGGTGCATGCTTGGCGAAAGACTCCCTCATCACTGAGATTAGACATATGGGAACGTGCGTGCGCGTGTGTGCGCGTGTATCAACAAGAGTTTGATGCGTTCGACATGATTAGAAAATAGTTTCCTCGTGCACAGATCCTAATCTCTCCTGCCAACACCAACAGCTTGAGTGCTGCGTGATTGCTTGGGACACTTGAGTGCAGTGAAAACATTGTGATATGATAAAAATCAAAATGCGTGCTCTGCTTTAAGCTCTACGTTCACCCGTTTTTTTTTTGGGTTTTTTTTCCACTAATCGTCTTATTTGTCCAAACGTTTCCCTTAAAGCTCAGAAACAGTTCCAGGGTGGAGCGCTGATGTTCACACTTGGAACACAGTAGCTAATAAGTGCGTATAATTACCGAAAGGCCCGGGGTTATTTCGGATTCCTGTGTGGGGGTTTAATAAGTTGTCAGGTGATGTGCTGACGCTCCGCATTTGTGTAGCCATCATTCAGTCTGCTTGTGCGCTCTGGGGTGGGGGGGTGTGGCTCAGAGTGACGGCATGTGTCACATGGAGGTAATTTTAGCTGGCAGATGACTGAGGTGAGAGGTGGTGAAAGAGCCGCTAAAGGAAGGCGGGGGGTGACAAGTTTGTTGCTGACATAAACAGAGTTGAGCGTTAATGACTGTAACGCTAAAGCACACAAAACAGCTGCTGTCTCTTTATGTAGCCGGATTATTTTAAGGAGTTTGGTTAAATGGGGACGATTATGTTTCCTGGAACAAGTCAGGGTAGATTTATGGGCAATACGAAACATGTTCATTACATTTTGTTTGCTCAAAATCATTCTTAGATGATGAGGTTTTACCTGTTTTAGGGCCTCCTGTCACTTTAAATCCAAATAAGCTGCCCCAACTCAACGTTTACTCTCGCACATGACAACGGCTGCAAATGGATGCGTAGTTATGCAACCGGATACCTTTGAAAAGCATAAGTGGAGCCTTCTGTACAACTAACATGAATGCAGCAAGTGATTTCTGAACGATAAGTCAACTCTTGTCTTTTCCAGCAGCCATTGTACAGCACAAAACCAGCTGATCAAACATGCTGGAGCTCAACAAATGTGAGGTTTTTGAAACAACTCATTTTTCAGACACCAAAAAAATTAACATAATGCTAAACTTATTGTTTTTAAAGCACTGGGCCTGTTTTTAGAAGCAAAAAAGACTCAAATAGAAGTAAAAAAAAAACGTGACAAATGTGAATTTCACATAAGAGATTCCTCTTTAAACTATGGAGGAACTTTTTTCCAAGCTCTCGATTTTCATCTTTGACATTTATTTGCATATTTTAGGTTTTTACAGTAATTTAGTAAATAGATATGAGTACTATCTTGTCACATCACAAAACATTGTAACAGTATTTCTTCGCAAAGCGCAACAATGCAGTATTTCTGCTAATCTCATCTGAGCCGTTACTGTGTGTAACCGTCGTCTTTTAGGATGTTTTCACTGCAGCCGATTCATCGTTACCATGGAGATCTATGACTGCGTCTCTAAATAACGCTTTCCTCCGTGTAAGGAGATAATCATCAAGCCCTATTGGTTTCCATGTGCATATGTCTGATATGTAGCTCAGGTTGCAGAAGAGTGGAAGCCTTTTACAGTACGCTGTGTGTAGTGAAATGCTTAAAATGCAAAATGTGATGTAATCAGGCTCAAGAGGACTTTGCGTGTTTTCAGAGGATTTGTTTTACTTTCAGGCGAGCACGACTTCATGTCAGTTTCTCTAAACGTCCCTGAGGCTCGAGTTCATCGGTTCAGGACACCTTTCAAACGTTTTCCGGGGAAAGATGCACAGCGGATGACTGAAGCTTTCCTGGTAGCAGGCAGGGATGGATGTCTCAGCGCCGATCGTCAGGGTAAATAGATTCGGTTGGTTTTAGAAATTCCCGCGTTACGGTCAACAAGTTCTCAGGATTTCAGTCTGAAAACATTAAAACATCTTATTTTTGTTTCCCTTTGTTACATTTTTCTGTGACAGAACAAAACATGCAGGTTGGTGCTGTGAAGTCTGGTTGCAACATACTGTGTTTATAGATAATTTAATAAACTTAGGTGTTTTTTAACAGACATAAATTAGATTTTATTGTATTTTGCTGCACAAACGCCAAGCAGAGGTTTAAAAAAAATCACAAATGAACTTATCTGACTAAATTTGATGTTTTAATTCCTTTTTCACATTTTCTGCAGCCAACTTTATTATTTATTACAAAACATACAGCTCAGAGTGCGATGATGTCACTCATCCATGTGAACACGAGAAAAAAAGAGGAGTACGTTTCCAAAAAACACTCGGAAATTCTCTAGAAAAAAAAAACTGGTAAATTTGTGACAGAAAAGTTAAAAATTTGCTGTAAAAAATAGAAAAATTTCAGGTGAATTTGAAAAAAAGTGGTAGAAAAAATATGTCTGACTTTGAAAAGATGAAAATTTTCTAAAAAAAAAAAAAAAAGAAATTTCAAAGTTTTAAATGCTAAATTTTGTGACTTTTTCTAGAAAATTTTTTAGATTAATCTCAAAATTTGTGAGTTTTTTTCTGGCAAATGTTTGGCTATTGGAGCTCAAACATTTTGGGAATTGATCAAATTTCTTAATTAATCTAAATATTTCTGAGATTTTTGGCAGAAATTTACTTTTTTCTACATAAAATGGCCCTAATGTTTTAGAACAGAAACTTTTAGGATTTTTTTCTTGATGAACTTAGAAAAAGAAGCACAATTTACTGTCATTAAAGGCTTTTGCAGTTATTTTACTGTTTTAAAGTCTTTGAATTTTTCTTTGCTGCTCTTTATTATTCTAAGTGCCTGAAATTCATGTTTATCTCAGCGCGAACTGACATTATTTTACATTTTCCTCAGTCAAGTCTCAAGGTTCAGTGTCTCTCTTTTACTTTGATGCTGTCATTGAAACTTATCTTGAACTCGGCAATTTCTCCGAAGGACAGAAAAGCGCTTTAATCTCACACAAACAGTTATTAGGCTCAAATTATCCATAAAAACGGTAAACACGAGGTCACATTCCAGCCCGCTGCAGTAATCCCAAACATCAACGTCCTTCCTTCACTCCTGCTTTGCCTCGTCGTCACACCTCATTCGTCCCGACCCCGCGGGGCAGCGCTCCAAATTGGCAGGTCAGAGGTCGGCCGTTCAGCTTTCAGTGAGGCCTCGTTGGAGTTTTACTGTCATCAAAGCGAGGCGGGAGCGTTCAGGGAGGTGAAGCTAATTCTGTTCCTGGTGTTCACAAATAAAGCAGCAGTTTGGTTCCTTTTTACTGGGATCACTGGGATCACTGGGCTGAGCTTCATCTCCACTCAGATCGATTATGATGTAAATTCAACATATTCTAAATATTCATTACCCAATGCAGGTTTTCTTTTTTAAGTCTAGTTACATCTACTTGGGTAGCTTTCAAGAGTATATTTACGCTGTACTTTTGACTTTTTTCATTATGAAGTATTTCTATTCTTACTTTAATAAATAAATAAGTGGATTTACTACCCACTGAATGAAAAACAAAACATGTTTAAACCAAAAATCCACCAGAAACAAACTGACCTGCAGTTTTTGTTAAAGTTTCATAAATTTTGTATTGAATGAAACTGATTTGGAAACAATTTCTGTTGCTTGATTTAATTTTTTTTGTTAATTATATAAATTGTGGTCCTTTAAATACCAAAATTTCTACTTAACTTTATATTTCTGATGCAATTTTTAAATATTACATGATAGATAATTTTATCAGTTACTCAGTACGTTTTACTCTTGAGTAATTTCTTTGACGGCCATTTTTTACTTTTACCTGAGCAAATGAACTATGTTCAAGTCGTTCTTGTCTTCTGTACAATTTTTGGTACTTTACCCACCACTGGTGCGATCACATGAGTCCTGTTTAATCTGCTCCAAAAGCAGGAAGTGGACTACAAATCAGGGCATTCTGGGTAAACACAACCAAAACAAATGGGCCAGAGAGAGAAAAGGCTCATCAAAGACAAGAGAAACCCAACAATTACTGAAATTTGGCACTACTTAACGTCTTCTTCAGTGGTTTTTGCATCGTTCTTGGTGCAGCGCCCCCACAGGCTAGGAGGAGAACAGTTTTTTCGTGTAAGCGAACAGCAGCAGCTGAAAATGTAACCAATGTTTCAGCTTTGGTTCCTAACCGGACTATCGGGTGTGAAAACACCCTGAGAAGTCCTTCCTTCTTACCGTTATCATGATTGATTGATGAAAGGAAACACTGCGAGTAGAAAGCCTGGCAGTCATTTGCTTTAATTAAAAATGAGAAATGCATGAATGCATTCTCCTCCAGAGGGAACCCAGCCCTTCCCCTCAGGGTGGTTGGAGCCAGATCAACCCCCCACACACACTCACAAACACCAAAACCACTGCTGGTGCAACAAGTTCCTTCTTTATTACTCATTTACTAAAGCTGACTCATTTCAGTCCCATGTTTAAAACCCCACTTAAGCAGCAGAAAGGGGAGCATTATCCTTTTTTATTGAGAAGAAACCATCCCATACAAACCTCTAATCCCGTCTGGAAGCTAACTGTCCAAACTTCTCTCCAAACAGTCAGAAAGACTGACGCTAAATCCGCATTTTGCCCCTTGAACTTCATTTTTAACCCTGAATCTTATGAACGGTAGTTTCCCGATTGTTACAGTGGACCTGGGGGACATGCTGCGTTTCCAGCGCCTCAAAATGGAGAAAATCTCATTACAAGTATGAACTTGTCTTACTTAAAATGCCACAACAAACACAATACTGTCTAGAGTGAACGTTACTTGACTATTTATCTTTCTGACAACTTTGTACTTTCACTCTTGATGTTGTAAGAGAAATATTTGTACTTTCTACTCCTTGCATTTTCACATATGGCTCTTTACTTGCATGATGGAAAATATCCACCACTCACACAAAAAGTGTGTTATAGTGGAAATTCACCGTTCTGTTGGATGGGCAACCGAACTAAAGCAAAAACAACATGGCCGAAGACACGACCCTGAATAACGTCGCAAGATTTTCCCCGTCTGTAGCCTCAATTTGAAAATCCTTCCATGTTTTTGGCTCAAAGAAGGATTAGTGACCAAAGCTTTGTGTTTTCTGCAATCTAAAATAACTAGAAAAACTAAACCGTATCAGTATTTTTCTTAAATTTCTATACCAACGCAGAACAAAAGAAAAAAGAAGCATTTTGTGTGACTAGAACTTTTCAAATATTTTGAACTTATCATTTTATATTTTTGAAGCTGAAAATAACATTTTGCTTTGTGTAAGAATCCAACCTGTACTTTTACTTTAACTTTTCTCATACAAGTATCAGTACTTCTACTTCAGTAGAGAATGTGATTACTTTTGCCAGCACTGATGAAAACCTCAGCAGGAAATTTGCTAGAGTTGGAAATCTGAAGACTCAAGACCAACAGAGTAAAAGTTTACGACCGATATTGCAGCTCTCTAGTATGTTTTTATTATTCTATCCCAGTTTGAAGATATAAAAATATAGTTTCAGTGAAAGAAATCCTCTTTTTTGGTGTTTTACATCATCTCACCTGGCTCACCTGTTTCTCTGTCTCCAGTCTGACGGATGGAGGGACAGAAACACGAAAAGCAGCCAAACTCGTTTAGTTTACATGGGTTCGCTGGACTCAAGCTGACGTGTTGCATCCATCTTCAGGTTGCTCCTGAGAGGCCTGGATTGTCTCCCGACCCCGCAGCTGCAGAAAGCAGACGTTTAATTGACAAGTAGAAAAGGTGAGACTTCAGTGTGGCCAAAAGCCTGCAGCAAATCAAGCCGGGGAGTGGCAGGAGCCGCCGACGCTGGAGACCATAAAGCCAAGAGAGGCTGCTCAGTGTCAGCGGATGGGAACCGATGAAACAAATTCAAAGTTGCGGAAATGAGACTACATGTTAGGTGAGACACAGCAGAACCGACAGCCGAGGAATGTCGTATTTATCCCAATGCTCTCACAGCGGAGAGACGTTTTTCTGGGGAGCTCCTGGCAACAAGTCGTCACATTTGTTTGAGTTGTTTCTTGTTCTATGTCGTTTTCTTATTTTTCCTTTTTCAGTCACGTCTGACGAAGTTTAAACTTGACATGTCGGACATGTCTGCACTCACTCCTTTCAGCAAACAGGAATAAAGTGGTACAGTAGCTAAATGACTTTTAATGACTGTGGTTCACATAAAGGAGGGTGGAGTTAGCAGCAGCTCAGTTCTGTTAATAGAAAGTCTCCTGCAAAGACGATTAAAATGTGACTAAGAGACAAACGATGTGTTTCTGACAGACCTGGAGGTGTTACGAGAATATTTGGTTCTCATAACCAATCAATCAAGTTTATTTGTCTAGCACATTTTGCCAACAAGGCAGTTCAAAGTGCTTTGCGTCGTAAAAACACACAAAAGCAAGGAGTTCCCATTATACAAATTCACATTTTGGATGTTTTTGGACTTTAATTTGGGTTTCTGCTGCTTTTTAAAACAGCACAGACTATTTTTGGCAATAAGTTCATGTCTTTTGGTGTCTGGAAAATGAGCCGTTTCAAAAAGAGACATGAGATAAGCAGAGATTGTAACCGTTCAGTCTCATTCTTCTCCCCTCGCGAGTAAAACATAATTCTGACTCTGTGCCTCTCTTTCCTTGTTTGTGTGGTGTCTAGGTAAATTATCCTAACAGTGCATTACCTACGTCACGGCTAGCGATTGGGTAAAATGAGATCCAGTCATTTAAACTTGATCAGAGTCCAGCGAGTTTCTGAGTCGTCAGGGGTCCAAACTGTACAAAGCAAAATGTAGAACAAGGAATGTCAGTGATTCCTTTCTGGACTTATTATCCATACGACCCAAACGTGGATAAGTGAAAAAAGGTCGTTTTATAATCAGCTGCCCACAGGACATTTCTGGAACCGATGTTCCAAGTCTTGAAACTTTTTTCTTTAACTCTTCCTAACTGGCTTTACTGGTTCAGTCTTTCTGTAATTGTTCTGCTATGAACATTAAGTAGCATTTAGCATGCTCATGTTAGTCTGCAGAGTCCAGAATCTGTCGGGTTCCTGTCTCCTCTCAAATTCTTGCTGTGTTTGGAATTCATTTTCTGACATTTGTGAATCCTGCAGGACAGCAAAATGACATTTATAGCGTGTTGCTTGATAATATAACCGTGTAACATCATTTGTTGACGTTCATCCAATGTTGCATTTCTTTCTATTCCACTTAATCTGTCATTTCTATGACTTCCTGACTCTTAACGTGAAGTTGAAGGAGGACGTTCATGTACGCCAATCCGTCCGCTTCCTGCTCAGCCTGGAGTTTTTCTGCACACGAACTCTTTAATGCAACGTCCCGACTGACAGACAAATCAAAACAACTCCTGCTAGGCTGAAAAAACACATTTCTGCAACAATGCGGGTAATCAGATCTGCTGTGCTTCATTTCTAACACTGTCATAAGAAAACTGGGTAACATAGTTTTATTTGCAAAAAACAAAAAAACATCTTTAGATATATTCTTTAATGCAACAACAGACCTAAAATCTTCTATTTTTGTGTGCATGTTTAGTCATTTGAAAATTAGAAAAGCAGGAACCTGCCCAATGAACGGCTCCAATAGTTCTGGGTCACTGGTTGCCATGGCGACTTCCTTTGTCGTTGTTTTTTTCTTTGTTTAGCAAGAGGGAGGGTGAGCCCACAGCACCACTGTTTTCCCCAGACAGGCAGACAGAAACACAGACAGGAGCCTAATCCTTAAATAAACAGCCAGAGCACAAAAAGCAGCCAGAAAAATTCACTTCCAAACAGTTTCTGAGGCGCGAGCACCAAAACTGTACTTGGGTAAGAGCAGCACGACGTACACAGCTTTACTCAATTAAATTAAAAAGTAAACGTGCAGAAAATTACTCAAAAAAAGTATCTGGTGAAAATTACTGAGTAACTGATCAAATTATCAGTCATTTAATATTTAAAAATTACATCACAGGTACAAAGTTAAGTGGAAATGTAGGTATTTTAAGGACAAAAATGACAATAATTCATATGAGAAGCAAAGAAATAACAAAATCAGGCAAAAGAAAATGTTTCCAAATCAATAAAAAACTTTATTAAAACTGCAGCTGTGTGTCTGTGTTAAAGTATGTTTGTTTTTCATTCAGTGGGTAAAAATCCAGAAATTTTACTAAAGTAAGAGAAGAGATACTTCATAATGAAATTACTAAAGTAAAATGAGAAAGTACAGCGTAGTAAAAGTACACTTAAAAGAAAAATAAAAGTTATTCATGTAAATGTAACTGAGTTTATGTAACTAGTTACTACTCTGGTGGACATTTCTGTTTTTATTTCTGACCTACAACAAGGTAAAGAGACAATTTAGGTCCAACTTTGAAAAGAAGCAGAAGTTGAAATATGTTGGTAGTAAATTAGAGAATGAAATGAATAATAATAATAAATAATAACGCGTCGTTTTCAGGTTTTACTGCTGATCCTAAAGCCTGCTCGGAGTGGAAAGGTCCTGCTAACGGCGCAGCTTTTGATTCAGAGCCAAAACACGCAGGGCTGATCTGACCTGAACATTCCTTGGAAAATTCTCAGAAATGATAATCGAACATAAATTATGATCACTATAAAACCGTTAAAGGTGTCAACATGCCAATACAGGCAGGTAAAGACGAGACACCTGGACCTGTCTGCACTGCGTGGAGCTTCCTGTAAAGTATGACGGATCCTCGGAGCATTTTCTAATCCGTTTCAACAGATTCATAGGAAATTCTCTGTGTTTTTATGTTTGGAAAGAACTACATTCAGCTATCAATCCTCACTGTTTAATAAACCAGCTTTTTTTTCACATTTTAAATAAATAGAATACACTTAACAAAATGAACGTTGCAAAATCACAAACTCTTCTCCAGATCACTTGAAATACAACAAAACTAACCTATACATTTCTTAACATTTATGAAAAAAACAAGACATTTTCCCTATAAATAAAATAAAATAAAAAACATTTTTATTTACTTAAAACAAGCTTTGAAACCTTGCTACAAAGTCTTACCCTAAAGTCTTGTCTTATTTGATGTTTGCATTAGGAACTAAACCAAGATGTGTTTGTGTTCTTGCATATCGTTTCTGTTTTTGCAGTCAGACGTTATAAAGTTGTGTAAAAACCGTTCTGTGAGGTTCTCGGTTTGCCCTCTTAACTCCCGGGTTGATTTGGGTAAAGCTTGCAGTTAAAAAGTTATTTCCACATTAATTATAGGTTCCAAGCCAAATCAGAGGTTAACAGTAGTTATTTCAGTGTGTGTAAACTTCGCACTCAGCAGACTTGCACTTAAACATAAGCTGGCCTGATTAGTTTAACTGTCTGACCTCGTGTTGAACTGAGTCTAACTCTGTCAGCTTGCACATAAATGGTGCAAGCGATCTGTAGGACAGAGCGTTGGTAATCGGCTTGATCTTTACAGCCATTATCTGAATTCCCAGATTCATGTCGCGAGTCAGATAAGGAGACGAACGCGCTTGTGGAAGAGATTCCTGGGTGTTCTTAGCGCCGCTTTCTGATCCTCCAAACCGCCGTTTGTTTGCATGAGAAAGTGCGGATTACGTTTATGTTTTTGCTTGTTTAAGTCAAACAAGGAAGGAGAGAAAAAGGCGGCCCCTCAAAGCGAAGCGCTGAGACAGGACCAGAAGAGAAAATGCCCTGGAGGTTGGTGACGGGAGGTTTTTATGGCTCCAATCATGCAAACCATAATTGGATCAAACTGAGGAGCAATCATTTTACACTTGCAGTCGAATGTGTCTTTGAAGAGCAAGGCGTGTGCTGACGTGAGTGCATTCTTCTCTTTCTGTTCGCTCGAACCTCTGCAGAGCGTGGAAAGTCCCCTGGCTTAAAGAAGCACAATGACAGAGTCTCATTAAGCGAGTCAGATGCCAGATAAGGCGCCTGACGTCGGAGCCAACCTGAAAGCACCACCGTTCCTCCCGTACATGTTACTAATCTGCCTCTAGTGTCAAGAAAAAAGAGGAAAACTTGTGTAAAATGGTAATTAAAATCAAAATGAAAAGATATATCACTGTCAGGATAACAATTACTGCCAAATATATGGCCTCTGTAAATGTTCTACCTTCAGAGTTGTGCCAGAAATGTCGGCCTGTTTACTAATTTGCTTCCTCAGCTCCTCCTTCGCTAAGTGTTTTTAGTGCATCCAACGGCTGCTGCTGCAAAACAGCAAAGATTTCCCTGTTTATGATGTTTGTCTTAACTTTAGGAGACAAATTGATTCGTGAAGATGAGACCGGTTAATGTTTGTTAACCAAGTTTTTGAAGGGCCCAGTAGGTCAATGTCCATTGGCTGAGTTTTGTAGGTTAAATATCACATTTAACTGAGTTTTGTAGGTTAAATATCACATTAAACTGAGTTTTGTAGGTTAAATATCACCTTAAACTGAGTCTTGTAGGTTAAATATCACATTTAACTGAGTTTTGTAGGTTAAATATCACATTAAACTGAGTTTTGTAGGTTAAATAT